>QJNV01000098.1:0-171869 GCA_004155935.1 Monosporascus sp. GIB2 | reverse complement strand
GGGGGGGGAGCAGCCATATATATCTGCTTCCTGCTTTGTTCCTGCAATCTTAGGGCCATAAACCAAGCCTTTTTAGAAAATCACCTTAACTGCTTATAATTTTTACAAAAGAAATAATTATTAATGATAATATAAGGTAAGAAATTAGATATAAACATTTGCATTACATTACGCCAAATTTATAATTTTATTTAAATGGAAAAATCCGTTAATTTTCGAAATTAACGCCGTTTATATTAAAATTATATTCAATAATAACTTAAAGTATTATAACCATTTTTCTGTTTTATTTCCGAAAAACCTTCGGACAAAATCTTTATATTTGCTTTTTATTTTAAGTTTTCTTTTTTTAAATTAATAAAATCCGTTTTAACCCAGTGTACCTAATATTTAAAAATAAAGCGAAAAAAATATTAGCTCTAACGGTTTAATTTAATTTATTATCAGGCGTTACATTTTTTATCGTTTAATTAAAAAGTAAAATAATACTTTTAATTTATTTAAAAGTAACGAGTTATTTCGTTATTTTATTATTCGTTTAAATTATACCTATTATTACTAAACTTTTTTTAAGTAATTACGAAAAAAACTATAATAAGAAAAGCTTATCGAAAAATATATATTACGATAACTTATGAATAATTTTAAGTTTATTTACAAAATAAATAAAGATAGGTGAGGTTAGGTTAAATATATTAATACCTTTTTTTATTAAGTTTTCAAATTTTTACCCGTTTAACGCCGACGGAATCCCCGCCTTTACCTGGATAATGGTTTATTCATACCAAAAATAACTTATAATAAGCTAAAACCCAAACTAAAAAGCCCGTATCGTCGGCTTTAATCGAAATCGTAATATTTAAAAGCGGCCTGCTATTATACCTTACGATACTTTTATCTATATTAATATTATTTCTTAAAACGTAAAACTTAGATATTTTCGTTTGTATTTATTTAACCTCTTTATTATAACATTCGAAAAGTAATTTTAGTTAACGTTTTTAATCCTAAATTCGAAACCGACGATAAATAACTTATTATCGACTACGAAAAAAAAAGCTAATAATCGGGTAATACGGGGAAAGGCTTAAACCGAACTGCTAAAAAGCAACTAAAAACTCCTTATAATCGCACATATAAATTAAAATTTAAAAAAAACAGGTACAAATGTTTAATATATGTATCGTACTATAGATAACTCTAAGAACGTAACCTTTCCTTTTCCTATTCGGGCTTGTAATTATTCGTCTATTAAACTCATTTTTTAATTAACTAAAACGGCATAAAAATAAAAACCAAATTTAACAAAATAAATAATAACGGTTTTACTTAAATCTTACGTGTACCGATAATTAATAACTTAAAATAAATCCTAATTAAGAGATTTAATAATACGTTAAAGTTAAAAAGGCTTTTATTTATAGACACTTTTTTATAAACATCAGGGTCCAGCTGTACCGTAAAAGTTTTTGATTCTAGTTTAACGTCTATAACTTTCCGCTTCCATCCTATTTTGGCTTAATTTCGTACTGAAAATTAACAAAAAACGTAATGTTAAACAGAAGGGGAAAATAGCATTATCGTTAACGTCAACATTAAAAACACCTTCGCACTCATAATTCTGTAAAGTAGCGCAACCTTAGTGAGCTTTAATGGGCCTAGTTGCTGTTCTGGGCTAATTGACCCGCTAAAAAATAGTTGCGACTAGCGCCCTGTGGCCTTTAAAGGGATAACCGGCAAAGGTTAACAGGGAAACGGTTAATGTAAATATATTTAAAGAAATTCTAAACTAAGAAAAAACGTTATTATGATGGAATAAAAGGAGATTAGCCTTTACATATTTAGATTTAATATAATTAAACGGTATAATAATTTTAAACGCGTTATATAATCTAGTAAAAACACTATTTAAAACAATATAAATATATAAACGTCGTATTAAGTTCTCGATATATAAAAGTTAAACGGGTTGTAAAATAAAGAAACATAATATATTAAGAAAATTAAAACGAATATAAAAAAAGTATACGGCTATAAAGGAAGTAAAAGTAATATATTGCGTAAAAATTTTCGAAGTTTTACTCATAGTAGTTCTCGTCACCATCGAAAATTAAAAATCTTTTAATCTTTTTATACGTGTTCGAATATATTTTTTAAAATACCGATTTTATTTTACACTTAATTTATATTCTATTTAATTATTATTACTTAGAATAATTATCGCATCGGCTAATAACATTCTATCGTAATATAATAATTTAAAGTAAGTTTTCTCACTAATAATAGTCGATAACGATAAACCGGGAATTAAAAATGAATAACTAAACTAATGATATTTTATTTTTAGTTTTTTATAAACTTTATTTAAATTTGTTACGTTTTTCGGTTTTATAAATTATTATGACCGTTATTAAAAGAAGAACTTTTAAGCATTAAATTTCGTCGGGAGTATAAATATCCTTTCTTATAATATCGTATTATACGATCATACCCTGAACAAATTCGAATTATTTACGAAATGCTTTTAAGTTTTCGCACATTACTTTTTAATAATCGCTTTTCCGATTTAAACTTGTTTAAAATCATTTTTATCGTTTACTAAAATTCGATAATTAATTAATATTAACGGGTTCCGTACCGCGTCGACTAAATAGTATACTAATTATATTTTTAACGTATTAAAACCGCATATATAACGTTCGTATAATGTTTTACACTTATAATCGAGGTAGCCCCTATAAGCGAGCTACTTTTTTAGCTATTTTAACTATATATCTTTAATTACTAGTTTTTAATAATTATAAGACAAGGCATTTGACGAAAGAAGCGAAAATAAATATAGCTGTTTAAGCTATAAAACGAAAGCAGAAATATATTTCCAAAAGAAATAAATTCATTTAAAAAGTTCCTCGTTATACCTTAATATAACGTTTTAGCAGTAAATACGCCTAAATCTATATTATTATTCCTGAATAAAAACTAACGCTAATCGAAGAAAATTATATATATATTAAATCTTAAACTTTAATGCGCAAACTTTTCTTATCCGCTTTTAATATATTAAAATATAGCTAATATATTACTTATCTAATACGTTACAAAACGGGTCGAAATAAATGAAGCCTCGAAATTTATTAGACGGTAAAAATAAACTTTCAGCGAGTTTATATCAGAATATCGATTATTAATTAATTTTATGCGAAAATCTAAAAATATCTTCGAAAAGTATTTCGAAAGTAATTAGCTCGTATATAAATTATTTTAATGGACAACATAATAATAGCTTATAGTATAGAAGAAAATAGTTGCCTCGTAAAATTAAATACATAAACGTAAGTTACTATTATTACCGCGAGATTATAAAGAATTAAGTATATACCTGTTAAAAAAATAATCCGTAAAGGCGAAAGAGTTTACTTATAATGCCATGAAAAATATAATCTTAGAAAACAGTTAATAATGGTTTTATTTAAAGGAAATAAGGTTTAAAGTATAAATAGGAATATATTTATAGGTCTAATAAATATAATTAATTTATAATTCTAAAGCCTGTTTTATTATATAAGGCGATTACCAGCTTGAAAACGCTTATGGTAATCTATACGTATTAATATTCGTTAAAAATTATTTTAAGCTTTAATTGTTATCGCGGTCAGATTCGACCTGAAGCTTAAATGCTATAAGGCTATAAACGTTTTTATAAATACTAACCTACTTTACGAAATATATACAAAAACGCCCTTCAAATATCTGCAACGTACTAAAATTTTCTTAATTTAAAACAATAAAAAATAAACTAGAAAAGTTATTTAAACTCTGATAAAAAATTGTATTAAAACGTTGAAAAATTAGGATTTAATCTTATTTCTTACGAACTTTATTATGATATTTATTAAAACATATTAATTTATTTTTTAAAAACGATATTATTATAACATATCGCAAGAACGATTAAGGCCTTATCGATTAGTCGATTTAATAAATACGGGAACGGGATTTTTTTATATAAGATCAAAATAATTAAAAATAAATGTAATAAACAATCATATTATTTTAATCAGATCGTATAAATAAATTCGTTAATTTAATATTTAAAAAAAATCTATATATTTTTAAGAACGCCTATAATTGACGCTTTATAATAGTTAACTTTTAATTTATTTTAATTAAACTTTGTTAATAAGTATACAATTAAAGTAGTTTTAATATTTATGTAATAATTAATATGTAACCCGATATATCCTTTATCGTATTCCGATTAACTCGACTTATCTTAGTCTTTAATACTATATATTACAAAGCTATTAATCGAGTTATATTATACTTAACTACAATTAAAACCTTAACGATATAATTTGAAGGTACAAGTTTATTAAATATTTAAAGCTAGGCTTTTTTTACAGTTAATTATATCGATTATGAAAGCTTTTTAACTTTAATTTAGAAAATTCCAGGCAAGTAAATAAACTATAATGATGACTTTTATAACCGAAACGAAACTATTATCACTTGCGTAAATTATTAAAAACAAAATTAAAATTTTAATTAATTAAAATAATAAAACATACTTCAAATTTAAAACCATTAAATATATAATGCGATAAATAATAAGTTTTAGAGTTTATTAATATTAATATCGCTTTATTATTGTCGAAATTACGGTATATAAATATATTTAATTATTAATTTCAAATAACCGTAAAAAAAAACTTAACTAAAATAGATTATACGCTTTTTAGCGACATGTTAATTAACGGATTAAATATTATCTTATTACGTAAACCTTGTAAATATTTCCAAAAAATAATTGAAATTCATAAATAGTATAAAAACTTTCGATTAGCGAAAAAAACGCCTTATAAATAATGTAAAAAGAGAAATTTATTAATGAAAATAATTTATTCGCTGGAGGAAAAATAAAATAAAAAATTATGGTTTTAAAAATTGTAACAATTAACGCCCTAGATATTTTTAGGCGTTAAAGGGGTATGTCGGTTAATAGGGGTGCGTTAGCACTCTATATACTGGAAAATCCCTTTAATTGGAACATACTTATTTCGTAGCTAGAATACCTTAAAGTGTAATGCGCATTATAAAGCACCTCTAACTAGTTACTAAATATAACAACAACTGATATCCTTTATATCTAACAAGAACCTTCCACGACAAGCGTCGTCGAGCATCTTGTCCAGCAACTAGCAAGCACCTTGCAGCCTAGCCATCTAACACCAACCTTGTAACCTTATTTTTATACTCGTATTATAACTTTAAATAATATATAACTATATTAAATCTTAACGTTTTAAATGTAAAAGCGGAGAATGCATAATGGTTAATGCGCAGTCATTTTATGGTACCAGTAAATGTATGTGGGATTAAGAGTATAGGCAGCGCCGGATGGCAACAGCTGGCAAAGGTGGTTGTGAAGTTCGTGTGGGGAGAAACAAGCGGTTCGGAAATTTTCAAAGGGTTATTCTTCAAGCTCCTGTCAACCCCGCTAAGAAGTAGACACAGAAATGGAGTCGTTTTTATTGTTATTCTCATTTTTTGTCCGCATGGTAACCGGATTGTAGGATTATTTTATTAGTGCGTATCACATTACGTAAGATGTATGGTGTTGATGTTTTATTAGGAACCGGTAGTGCGGAACCAGCGGGAACATGCATCAGCTATGTTGGGCTGAGAACTTGAGAGCCGCGGATAAGTCCAGGCTGCTTCCGAGTCGAGTGGGGTTGCTCAGTGGGGGTTTCTTTAGCGTTGGTCGATCATGCGAACGGTCTATAGTTAATTTCCACGTCCCCTTCTCCTTGTGCGCAGCTCGATCTCTACCCCTTTCCTGTGATGATATCGCTTGTCGACCGCCCGTTTTGTTCACTATTTAACGAGGGATAAATAGAACCATCACTTATACTCCATCGCTGTTGCGTCATGAACACACATCCCTTCCTATGAGTTTCCGTATTGTGCGTCGGGCTCCATTACGGTTTTCACTGCGCTGGACCGTGAGAGCGTCCGTGCGACCATGCTCTATGATAACATCGCGGACGCCGTCGTTGGCCTCATCACTTCAGCTTCGTTACCATCAGTCCTCTTCCTTACGAGCATTGACACCGCCTGTACTTAGATAAGATGGCGAAACGAAAGTGACGGCGACACGTCTTCTCGGAAGGATTACTTGCATTTCCATTTACGTATTCCTGTGCTTCGTGCTTGCGGTGCTGTTGCTTATCGTGCCGGCCGACGTCCTATGCCAGGTGCTTAATATATTCCAGCAGGTTAACGTGCTCGCGCTCGCCATCGTCGACTACTAACCCTCGTTGTCGTGCTGTTCTTCTACGCATGGCGCTTTTATATCATGCGCACCGTGTTCGCGTCCATCCCGAAGCCCTGGGTACCGCCGAGAAGACCCATGTCGAGAGGAAGTCCGGGCTGTGATTGTTCCGCATTCCGGAACGAACGCCGTTATCGTGTGGGAAGCGCGGCCCAAAGTTGTCCGTCTAAGGCGGAGACGCTGGAAACGGTCATGGAAAGTGCTGATGTTGTACAGGAAGCCATCACGGGTCATAAATCGCAGTACGAACAGGAATGGGTGGCGGTAATGACTGGAACTCTCTGGCCTTGAGGCTACGTCATAGTCTGGGACTCGAGGGAGAAGAGAAAGCAGGGAAAAGCTGTCATAACCATAGAGGACAGAATGGGGATCGCGCTCCCACATCTTCGGCCTATCCGGAACCACATCGGGCATGACGGCTAGGAGTCGCCGAGTTCTACGGATATGCCGGGCATTGAGTATGCGTAGGTGATCGTGGAGCTTCGAAACCTGATCGAGGGCGAAGGAGGCGTCGCTGGCGCCGCCAAATACCGGCTTAGCTTCCGACGCGCTCGCACTGAGCCCCGACGCCATGGTGCTCTTGCAGCGCACCCCCGATATGTCGATGCGTGATTACGTCGGACACCTAGTGGGTTTGGGTAAGCTACCGTCCGATGACGATTTCGAACGGGAATCCGAACGGCCCCTCGTGCCGGAGTTCCTGAACGTATATGTGCACGCCTGCTTCTCCACTCGGCCTTTGGCTCGCGCGTTATTCCAGAAACTCATGCATCTATTCACCGAGCGGCTTCGCGTTGTATGGCCACTCGACCCCTTTATCCTGTACTGTTATGGGCTGTAAGGCGAC
The DNA here is from genome assembly GCA_004155935.1 of Monosporascus sp. GIB2. Taxonomy (NCBI): domain Eukaryota; kingdom Fungi; phylum Ascomycota; class Sordariomycetes; order Xylariales; genus Monosporascus; species Monosporascus sp. GIB2. The sequence continues at coordinate 164,691 of QJNV01000098.1, read as the reverse complement.
GACGACGAGGGAACGTAGGATGGTAGCGAAACCGACGGTGGCAGCGGGGGACACATTGACGACGACGCGCCGAAAAACCGCACTCCCACGACTCCTACATGAAGCATCGTCACTGACTCGCTTAATATCGGCAGCAGAAATTACGTACGCTCATCCAACGCCAGCTGACACTTATCAGCCACAACGTAATAGACATAGAGACAGGAATTCGTCGGCCAACAGCCGAACACCTTACCGGACGGCACCTATGACGCCCATGAGCAAGTTCGGCGGCAACGGAGATGCCAACAGAAGCTCAGATATCCTGGAGACGTTCGCGCGTATGAAACGGCACTATACGGTCAGCAGCCTGCCGTCCTCGAGTGCAAACATAAGCTTGAGGCCTGTCTCCGTCTCGCAGGGGTCTTGGCGCTCCGGGGCCTCGGGTGGCCTCGGATTCGCAGTCTCAGGGCTGTGTCGTCATACGACTTGCGACGCCGGAAGCCGGGCTGCACGGGGTATGCCGGTATATGTTAAGGCTCGGCGACAAGATTCGAGGAAAGGATCAATTCTTGGACGTGAACCTGTGTGTCCCGGAAGTGATATTCCAAAGCATAACACCGCTGAGGCACCCACAGCCATTTTGAACTACTTTGAGAAAGCGCCTTTCGGTCGACTCGAACCGGCTGGGATTTGACTATCCACCGCCCACGAATAGAGCGCAAGGAAACCTAACGAGGCAATGAGAGCATAAATGAATATGAGGGTTGTGGTACCCTCGAGAAGCACTGCATGCATGTGACGACGTTTGGATATGGGGGATTACAGCAAGGGGATTCTGCATTTGCAGTTGCATGGTCTGTATACCACCCTTTTATAGTGTCTAATGTAATATCTTTAAATCCTTGTTTATCCCGTCTACCATCATTCCCTGTCATGTTACATTTCCGTTTCGTCATACTTTACGAAGAAAAAAGAAGGGGAAAAAGCCACGCGCGGAAGTAATATATCGATGGAAGGAAAGGGCGAAAGGGCAATCAGTAGGAAAAGCATATCCCTACCATTCGCCCAAGGAACGCTGCGACAATAAAGAAACATGAAAAGGAATTTCGTACACATCAAGGAAACATGACGTCCCCGCAGACTACACGGCGACCTTATAACAAATACCATAACAAGGATACATATGCGTGACAAATGTCCCTAATATGGCGCAATGACAGGGTATAATTGGGAAATTGCCTTTACTAGGGCTATGTTCCGTTTGAGAACCTTTCACCTGGTTGGCCTTGTGTGGGCTGTCTGGCTTCCTCAATCCCGATACCACACTTGGGTCATGTCCCATGCTTGGGAAACAACTTGGTGCTGCAATAGGGAGGGCGATCTTGTGCACCGGTCTTTCCGCGGCTCATCTGTGCCTAGCTGTTCGCCCAAGCCCGTCTGCCATGGAGGCTGGAGTAGAAAGGGTACATTCTACTTGACAGACGTGCCGCTAGGGCTATACCGGCATAAGCTGTCAGGGTCGTCAGAAGTGACAGCTGGACGGCACAGGCAGGGACGTACCAGAAGAGTCCTTGCTCAACACCGATCCCGTGGTAGGATTCCACCATGGAGCAGGGCGTCATAGCTGCCACCCTATGGCCTCTATCCACGGAACTTTGCCATGCTTTCGTCGATGTTGCTCTGGGCTCTAGCTCGATGGGCCGCGATCGTTTGTTCCGATGAAACTGGGGTACGGAAAGGCAAGGCTGTGATGGGATCGCCGCCTTCGTTGGCTGTGCGCATGAAGTCATGGGCTCGTTGGGAAGAGGAGGTTCTATTGTTTTCTGGGGAAAACCTGTGGTGCTCTTTCGCCGGTTGGGTGCTGTGGAAGTTGGTGTCAGTACGGTGGGCTTGAAAGGTTGGGGTAGGTAATGGAGGAGCCGGCTGTAGGACGGGTGAGATGGTGACTGTGCTTCGAGGTTTTGTAAAGACGTGAGGGAGGAACATAGAGTGAGAAGGCGTGTAAGAAGGGTGAAAGACCATATGGGGATGGGCCTATGGATCGGTTCCAAGCGAGTGTGAGGCTGAGGATATACAAATGTGCCAGCACGCCTAGGGCGAAAGAAAGGAGCGTAGTGTAGGGCATTTGCGGAGAGTGGAGTGTATGCTGGTAGAGAAACCCGAAAAGGGGACTGGCGGTCGTGGACAAGAGACATCTCAGAGGTGTCCGACACTCGGCCGTTCGAATTATGCTCAGGTCGACCATTACATACCCGTTGCAGGCCGCGTTTTGGGAGGTATCGCTCATGTTAACCTAGCTAGGGGAAAGTGGTGGTGGATTGACTAAGTGGGCAGTACACATAGAAGGTTGAATGTCCTTGTGCTGTCAATGCCAGCTTCCAGCTATTCTGGCTGATAGGATCGTCTGTCGTGACGGAGTGTGCGCTTTGACAGCGAGAGTCCTCGGGTTATATATGCGTATACCATCATCGTATCCGCCTAGGAAGAGAGCAGCCGGGCTTTCGGTGAAGTTGGATAATTCGATCTGCTGGTCGACGAGATGGTGCACATGTACCTACCTTGACATGTAAGTCAGCGGGCAGAGGGGTGGAAAACCCAGTCCCTCTTACATCCCTCCTACCACAGATCCCTCTTGATGTATCCCTCTTACCACAAGTCCACCTGCATATCGTGTTAGCACATACTCACTCCCATTTTAACGTTAGTGTTGTCTCAGAAGCTTGGCTCACAAGCTTGGCAGCCGTGTGCGATCGTTCTTGACTAATCGATTCCCCGCTAAATGGTGCACTTGCTCCTTCCCGCCCCCAAGTAGGTCCTGCGTCTATGTGTATTATGTACTACTCTTCGAGACAGTCCCAAAGTAGCTTCATAACCCTTGTTAACTACGCTGCTTGGTGTAACCAGCCTGCGTTCCACAAACCTGAAGAAAGACCCTTGCAGGTCGTGATCAAATAATTCGACTACTTTTGGTGAGTGGATCCCAAGAAAGTGTAATCGGTTATTTTGATCACGACGTGCCTTGCAAGTGGTCTTGTCCGACCTGCCGGATGATCGCCACATGGATTAGAGCCCTCCTACTCCCCCCGTTGTAGGTGTTGCCGGCCGAACAATACTACCGTGTTAATTGCTCACACACGCGATATATATACCACAGCTTATCCGAGATACCTCTGACTGCGAGAAGGTTGCGTAATAAGCAGTATCTGCACTGATGGGGGGATCTTGAACAATAGACTTTAAAGTGGCCAATCATGTAATCTGAACCCTAGCTTTAATGGTCTACGTTGCTAATTCAGGTTGGTGTCGTTGCCGCTACCATTACCGTGTAGCCTCCTCGCAGTCGGAACTCTTGGTATTCAGTATCCTGCCACTAGTATCGCGATACCTATTCTATTCGAATATCTAACTGGTGTAGTTTTAGTAACCCACCACACTTTCTAGATTCCCTGTCGTATTCCCCCGACTGCGAGGAGCGCACACAATTAGCGGCAGCTGGCTGGCTTTTGAGTCCGTGCTCTTCGAAAAATGGAACCTTTATAGCGAATGAAATTAGACAATAGTAGTATACATTCGATTACGCCTAATTCTCGCTGTGATATTTGTACCAACGTATGTCAGTAGGACAAATCGGTACATCACATACGTCACGTTCAGAGGCTGCAAACCCGCGTTGCGCCGCGTTCCGCTGCGTTCCGCCGCGTTCCTCCTATGTATCGAGCCCAAAATGGGCCCTTTCCCGTATATGGTTAGCGCCGAAACCGGTACCGCTAATTGTATGCGCTTCTCGCAGTCGGGGGGATACAGTTAGTACGGCCTACTAATTATTTGGACCGTCCAAGCCAAGCTGGCCAACAGTCATCGACCGGGTTACCCTGATGACACAACTGTCCAATGACTCCTTGAATGATAAGTTATTAGTTTGAACAATGGGGAGTATAGGAAAGCATTCAGCCTATTTTAATTAGTCCTTGTATGTAACTAGCATTTCTCGGTGTTTGTATTTTTTTCTTTCCCCCAATAATACAATCGTGTGTGAACTCTTTAGATCAGTTCGGACGCCGCGAAATTTTGTGTCGTCAACCTGCGGCCCCTGCCGAAGGTAATCGGGTCCGCTGAATAAGAAACACCCTAGCTTACAATGCGCAGGGCGTTTTGGGCCCAGTACTGTAGCTTCGGGGCTCCCACGAAGTTCTAGAACAAGGCTAGAACGTATGTGTAATCAGTTCTTCAGCTACTGGGCTTTTCCTTGTAATAGGTTTTTACCCCCATCTCATCCCAACAACGATAACATCCTAAGAGACTTCAGTAATTACGCCCGCCGAAGTGGTCAAGGCGCTGTGTTCTTGTCCACACGAGCTGGGTGTCTGACTCAATCTCGAAACAAATTGATTATAAGCAACATCGGAAAATAGTAGGAAGTTGATGTTAGGTATTGCTGAACTGACTAACCTGACATAATGATGTTAGGGGCATGTATATTCCCATACAGATTCTAAAGGGCTGTACATGCCAAATTTGTGGGGCAAAACACGCGTATTTATGAATTACTAGAGATTCCCTGAGCATTAAAATAACTCAACAATTCTATTGAACCGATTCACGGTTCGGATAGGGAGTGAAAGATGCTACTTCTGTAAAGAGCCACTTTTCTCAGTCCTAACACTAATGTACCACCCTGCATTGTGGAAATGAGCTATTATGGAGACGCGGATGCCGGATGCGAATGGAATGCAATGCCTCCTAGTCATATCGGGTATAGCGTGAGATTGGAAGAATAGAAGCACAGGAGAGACGGTGACGAGTGTCCTGTCGGCACGGGCGCAGACGATGAGGGACGACGAGACTACAAAGTGTCCTGAATCTCAATTTTGGAGCAAATTCTATGGTGATACTGGTTTATCCACTCAGCGTCGATCGAAACCATCTACTTCTTCGGTTGAAGATATGCTTTTTCTAGTCACTTCAAACCACCAGCAGCGAGGCTCCCCTTTCGCCGTGGAGTATTTAGGAATGCCACATGATAGTATAAAGAGGCAATCATGTTACCTTTACCCACACCAGTTTTCCAAGCCGGTAACTATGAAGCCGGGCTAGGAGAAGCGGAGATAGCCGTTCCTGTTAGCGCGCCCCCGATCATTAGTATCTGCTCCTGCCTCCGACTTAAACGTCTCTGGACATGGTACGTCCAATTACCTAGAGGATTCTATCATCGATAACCCCCAGAGACCGGTTCGCTAGCTGCGTGTTCCCAGCCGACATTGCCAAGCCCAGCGGTCCGTCTCGGTCATAGTTATATGACGATAAAGCTTATTGCATAAGACTCCAGACCATACACCTGGACGTTACGGCGACGATAATGCATATGGTCGAATTGACTGCATCGGCTGACTAGAAGGACGAGAATGCCAAATGGCTGGAATAGTGACGTGTCCTTAAATACGTACAAAGGAATGCGAATTCGGAGGTCTTTCAACCTCTATCGTGTGACACTTTGGCATGAGGCTAGTAGAGTCCCACAGCTTGCATGTTCGACAGTACACGAGAAAGACGAAATGTATTAGCATCCCGACCTTTGGAACACTCAACATTTCGGGTATCTGAATAAAGGCTAGTTAGAGAAGCGCAAGACCCGGATGAAGTTATGTTCATCGGTCATGCAATGTTCCAGACGCAAGCCACTAGGATTACGTTGGTCAAAATATACCGCTCCTGCTTCATGGCCCAGGACAGGTGCAGACTTGCATCAAACGAATTTTCATCGAGATTGCTAAGCTAAGGTTCAGCTTGAGTGGGTCAGCTCTTACTCTTGGCTACTGTAGAAGGTAAGGCTGATTTGGCTAGGTCTTAGCGTTTTCTTTATGCGGCACAACTTACATTAGGTTGGTTGCCTGTGACGCGGCTTGCCATCTTAACAATGTGAGGCTACCGCGATGCCGCAGCAGCACGATTTACCCTCGTTGTAAGGGCCTAATTCGTTGCTGATTTCGTTGCTGGTTAGTAGAAAGGGGGTTTCGACGTGTTTCGGTTTGTTCCGCCTGCTGCCGCAGGCCTCCCGCCCACTATACGCCACAGAACCCTTTCTTTCCAGGTTGCCGGTAATGTCAACGGTCTGGCCGATGGTATGTATCCCGTTTTCTTTTTCTCTTTAAAAATTCTCCGCCCCACGGTGACGGGGTATGCGTCGATTCAGCTGACCTTCGACCCTAGCTGCGCGTCGATCTGGCTAAGGCGTCGACTTAATTAAGCGCTGACCTAACCGTCAACCAATATCTAAGCCCCCACGAATTAACTAGGGCTTGCAGGGCTTAACGGTTAACCAGATTGACAGTTAGCCAGGGCGTCCGGGGCTTCCAGAACTTCCAGGGCTTCCAAGGCTTGCAGACCTTCTAGGGCTTCTAGAACTTCCAGGGCTTCCGAGGCTTGACGGCTAGCTAGGCCGACGGTTTTATGAGCCAACGGGCTTTAACACATGCGAGAAGGACAGGAACCTGTTAAATAAAAGGCAGACAAATGTAGCGCTCGATATAATCAACCAAAGATTAAAGCTAATCGTATAATTCATGTTAAGCATTAAACAATCAAGGTTTTGAGTATATATTATTAGGATATGTGTAGTGGCTGAAGGAATTTTGGGTGTAGGGGCCCCGTAGGGCAACGGTGGTGTGGGTTCTCAGCCCCGCTATTTGTATCCAGATTAGCTACTCCCACACCAGTCCCACCTAGTCACAACAACGACGAATCAGAGAAAATCATCATTTTGCGCCCGTTTCTACAGATATATACTTAGAATTGTAATTATAATGGCTTACGTAATAATGTAATACAATAAGCTAATAATGACTGAAATTAAAAGTATGATAATAAATAAATATAAGTTAATCTTTAATCTTACTTATTTTAAATTTATTATATTTAATAATAATCGACTAAACGGGTTTTAAAAGCTTAAGTATTAATAATTAAAAGTTTAAAATCTGTTCTTATATTTTATACGAGAGTTTACTAGTATACGGATTTGATCTCTGGAATAAAAGTGAGCTTATTTCGTATAGTTTTAAAACTTTATTAAAAAGCCTTTTTTTCTAATAAGACTTACTTAGCCCAGTTAATTATTAAAACACGATAATAAAAAGGCAGCGTATAGCTTGGTATAAGGGAATAAGTGTACACGGTAACGCCTTAGTAACTGGCTAGCGGCTTATACGTATAGATAATAGTATAAAACCCTGTATTTGAATAATATATACATAGTTTTAATAAAGGTTTTATTAATATAGTTAATTTATACAATATTATATAGTTGTTGTAAAGTTGAACATTGTATACTTTTAATTCTAATCTAAAGTAATAAATTAAGAAATACTATTAATGTGTTAATAAGTATAATCTATCATAAATAATAATATATAAAATATAAGGCTATATAAAAGCGTTAAGAACTTAAATATAATTAATTTTATTAAAAGAATGAGAGAAGCCGCAGGAGCCTTCCAAAGGAACCAAAATCTTAAACGTGAAATAATAGGACTATAGAGAATTATAAGACTGCTTTTAATATAAAAGCTAATATAAACTATGAATAAAGTAAAACAGATCAAGTATGAAAGGAATTAATGAAAATAAAAAGCAACATTTAACGTCTTTTATTATTAGCGTTTAACGCCAAAGCTTTATAATAGAAATATAAAATATAAAAAAAAGAATGCTGTTTAATAAAAATAATAAAATGAAAAACGCACTATATATGTAAAGTGGATATATAATTAAGTGGGATAATTTTTAGTATTTTCCGATTACAAACCCCTCTTAATTAACTCTAACATATTAAATTCCTTTGAATTAATCGGATCTTTTTGTTAAACGTATATATTATTTTATAATTAGTACGTATAATATGTTCCGGCTTGTGGCAAAAGTTCATAATTCGTTTTTCCGTTTTAAGTCTTTTAAAATAGTTAATTTTAGTTATTATTAGTTATATTTTCTAATTTCTCTTCGATTAGAAAACCCTTTTCAATATATAGTAAGTGCCTTTTATAAAAATATTTGTTTCTATTTACCGAACATTTATTAAATATGTAAAAAGTTATATATAATTAAATAACAAGCTATTTAGGAATAAAAAGACGTAATACTAAAAGAGAACAAATGAAATAATACATTGTATAAATCTTAACGTTATAATAAACTAAAAATTAATATATTATATAAGAGAGTTAGTTGTTTAATATTAAGAGCTAAGGGAATGGGGATAGAGGTACGCGTTATAAAGAGGACGTTAAGTACGTTAGATATTATTATTACGTAATCGTTATGATATTTTTACAAGGTAGCCGCTTTTATAGATAATTGCTTATTTCTTCTTAAGGAAAGAAGGGTAAGTTTCAGATTAGTTTTTAATATATTTAATAAATTGAAATCTTTTTATTTTAATTAAACCGTAAAAGAATAAGAGAGATAATTGCGACTTTTTATAACGACAAACCGGTTATTTCGGTTATTTAGCTTATTTAAATATTAAGACCTAACCTTATTTCATTAAGGTTTTGATAACAGCTTAATAAGTATGAAAAGGAAGTTTAAATATTAAATAGCGAAAACGATTATTGAAAAAAGAAATAACGATATTTATAAGAAATTTTCACGAAAAAATAACGGCGCTTATAGTTAGATTACGAAGTTAAATCTTATATTGCGTACTTTCGATAACGACGCAACGATTTTTTTATATAAATTTTCCGGGTTAGGTTTTATACGGTTAAATAATACCTTTTTTTAAAAACTTTGTAAATTGTAATACCCGTAAATTATGTAATTTTTATAACCTCGAATGTCAAAAGGTTTGCGTTATTTAGCGACGAATAAGTCGAAATTTAATAGAAAGTAAGAAAAGGGGCTAGATTATTTAAAGTTTTATTTAACTTAAAGTATGAAAAGAAGATTTATCTAAATTTTACAAATTTTACGATTTAGTTAAACGTTATTTTCGAAATTTAGAAGTTTTCTTTATTATATTATAAAATATTTTACGCGTTTTTATACGTTGTATTTAATTTATTTATAAATATTTACTAGAAATTATAGGAGGGTACTAAGGCTGTAAAGATTAAGGCGTAAGGTTATTATTACGTTCGTTTTATAAATTGGGTTAGTTTAAAGGCAATTTCCGAAAGCGTTTTTGAAGATATATCGCGATAGTCCGCTTTTATTAATTTAAAACTTAATAAAATATATTAAAATTTTAACGAAATTGTCGATACGTTTTATTAAAGATATAAATTCTCCCTTAAAGGAGACGTAACCGTATAAACAAAATTGGATAAAATGATAAATTAGTACCTTAATTCCTAAGCTTCATTAAACCGATCCCTCTCATAGGCTGCCTTATCCCGCAGCTTCTATTTACGTCGATTCGCGTCAATATTCTAAAGTAATTTCGCTACCCGGAGCAGCCGGGCAAACTATCGGTCATACTCTAGTTTACAACGTTCCAAAATTTGAAATTTAATACTTATCAATTGTTCCTTTTTTTCCCTTTCCAACTTTTCCAACAATTCCTTCATAATTGTTATATTTTTCAGCATAAGTTCGAATAAGGATTAATTAATATTACTTTTAAAACTTAAATCGTATCCAAAAATTAATAATTAAATACAATTTTTTTAGGAAATATTAATTAGGTCGATAAAATTTTTAATATTTTTCGCCCGTTTCGTTAAAAATTTTATCGGTACGGATTACCGGTATTATTTACGAATTTTATCGCATATTAAATTGTAATAATAATGGTAATTCGAAAAGTTACCGTAAAACGATTAAACCGTAAAATTAGTAAGGGCTCGTAAAAACCAGCTTTTTGTACGTATTTAAAATTTATCCTTAAGGTTTTACCGCGTAAAGCTTTACGCCTTCTAAATTATATTAACTATACCAAGCTGTAGCGGGCATAAAATTCATCAGGGTCGAAGCTTGCCAGCAACCACGCTTATAAGCCTCCCAAGCCGATATTAGTCGAGAAATTACGTACTTACGGGGCCCCAGCGGAAAATAAGGCTTTACGGAATTAAAGCATATAATCTATCCTAAATGGTAAAAACTATTAAGTAATTACCGTATTCCAAGATATTAAGTATAATATTTATCGTAAGATTATATCGTATAATAATTTTCGTGTATTTGGTTTAGTTTAGACAATATGGCTTAAGCTTATTAATATTTTACATTAAAAATATAAAGATTTTTTGATTATATTTTTATGAATAAGTAATATTATTTTGCCAATAAGCCGTTTTATTATGCGCTTACGTTTTTATGTAATTAATTACGTATTCGTAATTATTTTGTGCGAAATTTTAAATGCGGTTAATAAGAAAATTTTAAAGGTAAAATTATTATTTTAAACTTTTACGTTAAAAGATTTTATTTTATTACGAACGGACCGATACCTTTTTAATATTTAGTAATTAGCTTAATGTTCGTAACTGTGGTAAAATCCTAATCGTATAACGAATACGATTATATTAGGTAAAGAATTTTAAGGCGTATTTTAAGAAATTTATTTTAAGTACGAAAAAATAAGTTATCATAAATTTAAATATTTTAAAAGGGATCGAAATATAATAAATACGTTTCGAAAGTATATATGCGGTTATTACGTTAAAAAGAGTTATATATTTAACTTTTGCCTCGAAGCGACCTATTTTGGTTATTTCCGAAAAAAGGTATTTCCAAACGTATTATAGAAAAAACTTTTCGATAGATATTAATGTAAGTTTTATACGAACCTTTTACTAATAAAAAAAAGGTTTTCGTTATATATATATATAACATATTTAAAATTACGTAAAAGTAATTAATAGATAACGTTTTGCGGTTAAGTAAATTTAGGTATAAATTATAATAAAATATGCTGCGAAATGTTGAAAAAGGAAAGTTATTTATTTCGATTAAAATCCGAATCGAAACTAAAAATTTATCAAGGTAATTTTATTATAATATACGGTATGTAACGTGATAAATTTAGGTAATAAATATATTTAATATTACGAAGTTAAAGAATAGCGTTTCGTTGCCGTAAAAGCGGGAAAATTAAATACTATATTAAAGTTTTTATAATTTCGCGTAATAAATTTCGTTATTAATTAGTTATAACTTAAATAAAAGTATTAATTTAAACGCGGAGGTATTAAGTTTACCGGTTTAGCGAAAAAGTTACGAAGTACTGTTTTTGTTATAATAGTAATAGTAATTTTATTTATGGTATCGGGTGTAAACGATACAAAGTTAATATTAAAAAAGATAATATAATAATTATGCCGATTTATTTTTTAAAGAAAAGCCGTTCAATTGTTAGAATATTTACCATAAAAGTATGTGATAAACCTATTTGACAGGAAAAACCCGTTTTGGGTTTTTTTTTTTTTACTTACTTTTAAAAAAGGAGTTGGAGGTTTTTAACAAGTTGTTAAAAGTTGTGCAAGAAAAAGGATGGATTAAAGATATAATAGTTTAATTTAAGTTTTTATATTATTTGCTTTATAGAAACATGTATTGCCCTTTTATACTAATTATAAAATGCTTATTCGGATAATTCATTAAGATTATATACGGTTGTTTTTAATGTAAGAATTTTTAAATCGATTAGTAAATACCTGCGTATATACCAAGCTGGATTTAAAAAAATGGGTACCTTTAAAGACGTATTAAAAAGGGCAATAAATCGAAAACATTTTTAGAACGAGATAAGGTTATTTCGAGTATTTAGTAATGTTATTTAAAATTTTTAACGTTTTAAATACGTTTTAAGTATATATTAACCGAAGTTGAACAGGTTTAAAGGATTATATTTATATTATTTACTTCGAAGATATTTTAATACATATCAAAAACTAAATTAAACAGGAATAACATATTGGTAAACTATTCGAAAGCTTAAAAATAAAAGATTTACGGTAATATAAAAAAGTATAAATTTTATATATTATTAATTTATTTTTTAGGTTTTAAAATTTGCTAAATAGTAATAAGATAAAGAGAAATCGCGTTAAGGTTATTAAGGCCTGGTAATTATTAAGAAGCGTTTATAATATTTAAATTTTCTTAGATTTTATAGGATTTTATTGAAAATTTATTAAAAGTTAAGTAAAAATCTTTATACCGTTAATAGATTAGTTTCGCAGAGATATAAAAGGTTTTATATAGTTATATTTCCGACAAAGGATAACGTTTAAAATATTTTAAATAATGTTTGTAATAAAGAAAAAATTTTAATATTTTAATTTATTGTTATTTATTCGTATTAAAATAAATACGTTTAGAAAATTTATTAAGGTAATTATAATTTCATTTTATGAAAACCGTTAATACTTAATAATATTTAAGTTTCGAAAAATAATATCCGAGGAAATTCGTTATTTATAAAATACGATAAAATAATAATTATCGTAAAAACTTTAAAAAGTAACGTAATTTTTTTTATCATTTGTAAATTTTTATTGAAAATATTACGGATTATTTAAATTTTAAGTATTTGAAAATAAAATAGCGGTTTAATGTAAGTTTATCAAAATAGTTAAATTATTTAGTAATAGTGAATTTTGTTATTACGTTCCGGAAAGGAAAAAATAATTTAATTAATAACTTATTAGGAAAATTTTATATATTACGAAATAATGAAAAGGAAAAAATGAAAAGAAATATCGAGGTAATAAACAAGATATTAAAAATAATTTTTTTCAATAAAGTTTACAACCACGAATATTAATTACTTTATTAGTAAAATTACGAATGTTTTACTAAAAATAAAAATATACGGACCCGGAATAAGGCGGTTAATAACGTACCTAAAAAGGTAGGGTATATATTAATTAGGATTATTAAACGCGAATTATTCGTTTTATGGTAGTAAACTATTAACGACGTTATTAAAATAGTATTATTACCGGAAAAAGCTTAATAGATATTGGTATTTTTAAGTTGTAATAACATTTAAGAAATAAAACGGTTTAAAAAATGCGGAACAGTGAATAATTATAGCCTATAAGAAAAGAAATAGTTTATTAAGATATAAAGGCGTAATTTACGTACCGTATAATCCGGACTTACGTAAAAAGTTTATTAATTAATACTATAAAGAAATTATAGTAAGTTAGTTCGGCGTTATAAGTTATATGAACGATTAATTTTGGAATTATTTCTAAAAATGTAAAAACGAAATATTAAAATTATTTAAAAGTTGTTTAAAATGCTAAAAATTTAAAACGGCGTTATATCGACTTTACGGAAAGTTCGTTGTGTTATTAAATCCAATTTACTCGTTTAAAAAAATTAACATAGATTTTATTAGATGTTTACCGTTATTTATAAGGCCGTACGGCAAAAAAATATTATATCGTTATTTTTATAGTAATAAATAAACTAAGGAAATATACTTATTATATCACAATAACGACGAAGCTTACCGCTAGCGTTTTAACCGAAATATTTTTTATTACGTTGTTAAATAATACGATACGTCTGATAATATAATGTTTAATCGTAATTTTTTCTTTACGAATAACTTTTCAAAACCTTTTCGTAAACTTTTAGCGATTAAAAGAAATTAAATATAATTTTCCACTTATAAACAAGAAGCTAAATAAAGCAATAAAATTAGGTTTTAAATTATTATTTACGAATATTTTACCATTTAAAACAAATATAATAAGTATTTATATATTAATAATCTAGGTAATATATAATAGCAATTACTATTTAACAATTAAGACAACTCCAACCGAAATATTTTTCGGATATATTTTACAGGGTTTAGGAAATATGACATTTATGTTGCGATAATTTAAAAACCCAGATCTATTAAAATAAAAAAATAAAAAATAAAAAGAAAACGTTGCAAAAATACTTTTACAAAACCTAAAATGCTTATTAGAAATACTATAATCAAAACCGGTTTACGAAAAAGTTTCGAAAGGAATAATAAGTAGAAATTTCCATTAAGTATATTAACTAATAAAAACCCAATAAGAAACTTTCCGATAAATATAATAAACTTTTTTAAATTATAAAAGTTATAAATTTAATGTTAACTTACGAAATACGACTTCGATTTTTATGTAAAAAAGTTTATAATATTTTCCCTATATCGTTATTAAAACTGTAATATATTAACAATAACTTTGACAAAATCGGAAAAACATTAAGAAATGAAGATAATATTAACGTATTGAAGAAATCGTAAAGACAAATAATCCCTTATAAAATAAACAAACTTTCTCCACAAAAAAATATATTTAAGGATTTCGCAATTTTTTATTTAAAAAAATATATTATTTTATATAAAACGTTACTACAACGAAAAAAATAAGATGAAAACGAAAGATTCCTAAATAAAAAAAAGCGTTCACTATTTCTTATTATTTACTAAATGCAGTTGTCGTTAATTATTTATATATATTTACTTTTAACGAACTTATTATAGTTTATATAAATATTTTAAAATAAAACCTAAATTAGTTCGTAATAAAATCGCAGCGGAAATTTTAGGACCATTTCAAAACTATGTTATAAATACTTAAGTGATAATATTATCATCCTTAATTTTATTCTTAACATTAACGGCATATTACTTAATAATAATAAAGATTTACTCGAATTTTCCTTTTGAACAAAATTACCATTAATTAAAAAAGGAAAATCGTTAAATATTTACGTCGAAACGGCCCGGGTATTTTTTACCCATTTAATATCCTCCTAAAAGAAACTAAAGGGAAACGGGTAACGAAATCGTAACGGTGGCATTACTACTAAATAAAAGCTTAAAGTAACAAACTTAAAAAAATATTTACATTAATTGCAAAAGAATGTATTCTAAATAAATAACGAATTAAATAAACCGCCCGTTCGAAAAGATTAAGAAAAAACACTTACATTTTTTTATACACCTAATAAATCTTATCGAACTTACCCTTAATACGAACTTAAACCTTTTTAACTTATACGCTATGTTAATAAAATATATGTAAAAAAAGTAAAAAGAACTTAGCTAATCTTAATGGAAAACATAATTCTCCTTATCAGTTTTAAACTTACCCGAGTTTAAAAAATTAACCTTAATAAGTTCTTAAAACGTTCTAACAAACTCGAATACGACCGAATAAATAAAACCTGAACTTTTTATTATGAATTAACAATATCATTATTAGATTGTATTAAAATATAAAAAGTACCTTTACTATAACCTTACCCCCTATTTGGAGAAACCATATATTTAATAGTATTTTTTAACCCTTTATCGATTTAGTAACGATAAACGGCATACGAAATATAACCATAATATATTAAAAACATAGAATATCGCGAAAAACCTTAAAATAAGTTGTTAACGAAAGAAGGTTTATTAAGAAATACTTACAAAATCGCCTTATACTTCTTAGCGAAAGGGGCCAGTTTAAAAAAAGCTTAGAAAAAGTCGTAAAAAGAAAGTATCGAAAGTATAAAAATAAAAAATAAAAACAAAAAGCAAATACAAACTTACCTGATTACTAATTAATAAAAAAGGTACATAAAACACCCGTAACAAACTTTAAAAAACGAACTCGCTAGGAACGAATAACAAACTATATATTTATAATTGCGAAAAATTTTTTTTAAAAAAAAGCAGGGTTATATATGCCCAAAACGATATACTAAAAACGGTAAGAATTTTCTACCGGCAGAATTCTCGGTATCTTAATTACCTTATTACGAGGTACCCTCAATATACTATTTATTTATAAAAATTTATAAAGATTATACTTTATTACTAAATAATACGTTTTATTACTTCCTTTTATTTATTATAAGGCTATTATACTTTTTAGTAAAAGTAACTTACTAATTATAATATATAATAAAAGTAATTTTATTAAAATCTTTAAAAGTAAAGGCTTAAAGGGAAAAAGGCTTTATCAAAAGCTAAAAGAATAAAAAAAGAAGTACGCATTATAAATAGAACGCCAAGCGCGTTAAGTATTATCACTACGTAATCGTTACGATATCTCTACGGGTAACCGCCCTTATAGGTAATTACTTATTCCCCTTTAAGGGAAAAAGGCCAAGTTTCAAACTAGTTCCTAAGATACCCGTATTTCTCCTCTCACTCTGATTCTAACACATGTAACATTTAATATCTAACCCTTTGCACATTTAATATAATATTAATACCTTTACGAAAACCAAATAAAATTTAATATATTTTGTAAATATATTTAAAATGTAGTTTTTATACACTTAGAAAAATATATATATAAATCTAATCGGTAATGAAATGTATATAAAATTCCTTAATAAACTATAATAAATTTAATTTAATTTTTATTAAAACGCTTAAATATATATAAAATTTTATAAGCTCTATATAACATGTTTAAAATTATATAATAAATTAAAAATATTGTTTTAATTTCAAAATAGTTTCTAATACCAAATATTAAAAACGTGGGTTCGATTTGTAATTAAAAATATACGTTTATTTTTAATTTCGGGAATATATTTATTAAAATTTGACTAACTTTATTTTATAAATATTACGTAATTTTATAAAGAATGATATACTTATAACAAAAATAATACAGTTTTAATAGTTATATGAAATTATTTAAGTTTTTTAATAAATACGACAAGATGTAATTTTAATATAAAATTATTAAACGTTACCTATTTAAAACAGGTTTTCGAGATATAAAATAAATTAAATATAACCTGCTATATATATAAGCGCTATATATCTATAAGCGGAACACTTTGTAATACCTCGTAGTAATTAATCTTAATACCTTAATAATAACACAGCGCATTAATTAAAATTAGTTAAAACTTTTCCCTAAACGTATTTATACTTTCTTTCTAAAGTATACTCGTTATGCCCGAGTTTGCCGTAAACGCCATATTTTCATTTTTTAGTTTTAACCTTTTTATAACGACCCCTTTAATAACTGTTAACTGTGTTACTTTTATCATTTCTTTTATTTTTTCGAGTAATACCGCTTATATTTCTATATGATCAGTATTTTAATTTCTTAAAAGCGTTGTTTTTTTAGTTTTGTAACATTTATTTATAAGGTATATATGTTTTTTAAAGTATTTAGATTTATGCTAACCTAGGTTCACTATATACATATACGTTTAACTACACGGCGCGACTCGGAAAACACTTTTGGAGAAAATCGTACTTATAAACGAGTCGGATAAAAGAAATTATATAGAAATTATGTAATACAATAACAAATAAGTAAATTACGCATAGGATAAATTAAATTAATTTTTAATAGCCTTAGTTATTTTAAATATCGCTAATAAGGATACGGAAATTAAAGCTGTTAATGTTATGGCCTAGAAAGCTTGGCCTACCTAAACGGTCAAGGGACGTAGGAACTAGTTCCGACCTTGACCGTAGATTACTTAACTACCTTAATGAGCTTAAATAATTTAATTAGTTACGAAGGCTTAAACCCTTCGAGCGAGTAAAAATGGCTTAGAGCTCTTAAAGTTATTTAAATAATTAAGGGAGGGCTAAGCCGGTTTAACCTTTTCAGCTACTATTAAAATATATATCCAATAAATTCTATAATTAAATAACCGCACCTTGTAATATAACTTGATTAATTAAGTTATCTTTAATATTACAAAACGTAATTAACTTATTCTTGTATTACTTAAATTATACGATACTTTTATTAATATAAACCCGTACGTTTATGTTTAATAATTAGTTAATTCACTTCGCTGTTATACTTAAATAGTTCGTATATTAGGTTTAGCGTGACGTTTAAAGTATATTTATTAACGTATACAATCGTCATTATTCTTTTTTAATATTATATTGCTATTTTTAAATTATAAGTTTTTATTATTTTATATATAATATATAATATTTTTAAGGTATTTAATTATAGGCTAAAGTAAATTTATTACATATATACACGTTTAATTATATAGCGCGACCTTAGAAGTACCTCTTAGAAAAAACGTACTTATAAGCGGATCGGTGAAAAAAACTATATTAAGATTATATAATACGGTAGCAAATAAGAAAATTACGTATACAATAAATTTAAATCCTTTTTAACGGTTTTAACCTTTTAATTATCGTTATTACAAATACAAAAACTGAAACCCTTAAATAATTCGTATATTAACATTAGCGGAACGCTTAAAATACGTCGTCTGAAGTTAAATTCGAACCAGCTGTCTTTTACACGCTGCAGGTTACTTAAGTTTACCGCGATAAAGTACGACACCTAGGCTCGCGGCTACTAAACTATTAAAACCTTTACTATCTTATAATTTATTTATTTAACATTTTAATTAATTTTAAAGCCTACATTAACCATTCGTAAAAATTTTGTTAAGTAGTAATTAAAAGCTTATTATCGTACACCTTATAAAGTTCGGCCAGGTTAACGTGTTATTCCTATATCTTTTTTTGTAAAAAGCAATTAGTTTTAATTATTAAAAATACCAATTTTGAAATATATTTCGTAATATTATTAATTCTAATAGCTTAGTGGTCGTAAGCTTAAGTATATCTCGTTTCACTTATTGTCTGACCTGGGCAACCAGCAGCTTACGACAGGTACCTGGTGAATCCAACTTGGGATGTTGTAGTTTAGTCGTTACGCTAACCTTAATATACGGACTATTCGAGCGCTTCGGTTTCCGTATCCGTATCGGCGATAATTAAGATAGTTAAGGCGGTTAAAAATTGATCAAATCTATTGTATACGTAATTTATTCGTTTTTTATCGTATTATATAACTTTTATATAATTTTTTAATCCGACTCGCTTATAAGTACTGTATTTTTCTAGAGGTGTTTGTTAGGTCGCGCAGTGTATTAGACGATTATAGATATAGTGAACCTAGGTTAGCAGAGCGCTAAATATATTAAATAGTATATATACCTTACGTGATAATAATAATTCTTTTATAAATATAGGCTGCGAAATTCTATATAGAAGCTTATTTACCTTTAAGCGTTTTCTTAAGAATGTTTAATAAGTAATTAATACAATTAATTTTTTTAGCGGTTTTTTCCAAATTACTAATATAAATAAGGAACTAATTCAGGTATTATTTCTTATCGGACAAAACATTTATTTGTTTTAAGAAAATATTATATCGAATTTTTTAAATTTAATAAATTATAAACTTCACTAATTAAAATCTTTATAATTCTAAATTTACAACACGTATACTTTATAGAGGAATTGGCTTTTCAAAACGAGCTTAATTTTTAAAAATTTTATAAGTAACGGTGGATGTTAACTGTATAGTCGCTATTATAGTTATTAAAATATATAGGACATTATTACTAATATATAGTTTATATCGTCTAAATAATCGTTAGATAATTAATTTATGCTAAAATTAAATAATAAAAGCATTTAATTATTAGATATAAAAGATATTAATTGTTAATATATTTAGTTCGTTACATAAAGATATTAATTAAATTAGCAAGAGTGGTTAAATCCTAGTTTACCTTTTAAAAGCTTTTATAAATTATGTTAATATGTTAATAGTAATATAATTTTAATTAAATAATAGTAGCCTATCGCCGTTATCGCGTTAACCTTATAACTATGCTTTAAAATTTAAAAGTTTATTTACTTTTCGCGTATATCTAAATAAGTATCGCTTTAAAAGTGTTATAGAGCGTATATAATACGATCTACTAATAGTAAGTACGCGCTTTAATTTATAATAATTTTAAAACGTATTAAACAAAGTTAGTTAATATATCTCTTTTACCGGATCATCGCGTATTAAACGTCCGCTTTAATTAGCGCGGGTTTTAATTTACGTACGCGTTAATATTTTCATATGGTAGGAGTAAATTAAAATATTAACGGAATAAAGCCGAAAAAGGATTTAGTAATAGTAATTTACAAAGCGCATTAATTTTATTTCGCATAATTATTAAGGCCACTTTCTGTTAACTTTATTGAAAATCGGTAAATATTGTTAGTATATTATTGAAAGTTGTATTTCATTATAATAACCGCTTCGTAAACATTAAACGTTTTCGTTCTAAATTATATTTAACTCTAAATCGTTATGGTAAGGCTAGTTAAATTCGAAGTTATATTAATTATTACTTCTGTTATAATCATTATTTTACGTTAGTAATACGTTACTGTAAAAATAATTCCTTATTTTCGAAATATTAACAAGTTTTTTTTTAAAAATACTAAAAACGTTCAATAAAACTTTTTGGGGCTATTCCTTAAACTTAGAGAATTTTCTTAGTATTAAAAAAATGGTTTATCAGTCTTATTATAGTCATAATTAAAATAAACAATTTGTCGAAAGTTTTTACAAATTTATAAGGTATAATAATAGCGTTATACGGTTATTTTAGGTTTATTTAAGCGTTAAGATATTTGTATTTATAATACTTATAGTTAGAATATTTAAGGAAATTAAAGTAAAGTAATAACATATTAGCGACGAACCTGAAGTAATACGAAGGTATGTTCGAGGTTAGGCGAAACTAAGTTGTCGTAAGAATTTGTTTTGAAGGTATAATAAATTATTATAGCGTTAAACGTTTTTAACTTTAGATAAGAGATTCTGTGATTATATAAAAAGTACAAAAGGAAATTATATAAAAGATGCGAAATGCTTCAGTATATATAGCGTTACGTTAGCTAAATAAAACCGCACTGTTAATACTGTAACAAAATCGTTCGAGTAACACTTTTAAAAGTTTCCGCAAGTAGAAAAATAAAAGAGTTTGTAAAAATAAGGAAAAACGGTTAGAATAGATATAATTAGAAAGTTTAACTCGGAAAAAACGTAATTAAAATCGAATAGAATAAGTTTCGCTTATTATAATATTTTTATTCACGTTAAAGAAAACGGCGATATACTTTTTTTAAGAATATAAAAACTTAATATTCTATAAAACTCTTAGTAAATAACGAATAAACATATTTTAACGCGATATAATATATTTTTAACAATTAAAGCCGATAAAAGCAATAGATAAATATATATAATATAATAATATCGTTAGTTCTATAATAAATTTCATAACCTTCGAGGATTAAAAAAAGTTTCAATCTTTTAATACGCGTTTTAATATGTTTGTCGAAATATTTAATTCAGTTAAGACCCAGTTTATTTATCGTCTAACCGTTTTCATTTTTAATAATTCTTTAATTAAGTAAAAATGAGTTCTCCTAGTTAATATAAGAAATAAGAGTAAAGCTTAATTTTAAAACTTAACAGCGTTTATTATTATAAATCATTTCTAATTTTTTATTAAGTTTAATTAAATTTTCTCCTTTTTTTAACATTACTAATAACTATTTCTATTATTATATAAAGTCTTCTTAAAGACCTTATTTCGTTAAAATTATAAATACCCCTTTTTATAATACCGTATTTTACGACTATAACTCAAATA
Organism: Monosporascus sp. GIB2; assembly: GCA_004155935.1. Lineage (NCBI taxonomy): Eukaryota > Fungi > Ascomycota > Sordariomycetes > Xylariales > Monosporascus > Monosporascus sp. GIB2. The sequence goes on along the minus strand of QJNV01000098.1, from coordinate 143,262 downwards.
AGCTTAAACCATGTACAAAACACTGTTAAATTTAGCTACAAACTTTTTACTAACTATTTTTAATATAGTCGTACTTAAATAATCTCTTCTTTTGAACTAAATTGAATACTTAATTAATTCCGATACGTATTACGACGCGCTGAATAAGTAATAAGTTTACCAATCTTTATTAAATTAGGGCCGGATCAGAAGTCTTTACATGTTGAAGTTAAAAATTCGTTTAACAATTCTTTTTCTTTTTTCGATTAGTGTTCGTTTTCGCGAATTAGGAACAATATTAGTTCGGGCGTATTTACTGTTATATGAATTTCTTATAATAAATTTGGAAAAGTTATATATTGTGTAAAAACGTGTATAACTAAGTCCCCTTTTATTTTTTAATATAAACGGCTAAGTTTATTTTCGCATTTTTTAAACCGTTTTATGTTATTATTATTTTTGTTAAAAAAAAGATTCAGTTGCCGAATTAAAATGGCATAAAAAACGAACAACACGTTAATCTAAGCGATTCGTTTATGTAATATGTTAAAATTTATATAAACTGATAAATAAATTATAAATAATAATTATAAGAAAAGGAACCTGTTAACAAGGGATAATGCTAATCTAAAAACCTTAAATAGCTTTATTATCTTAAGAATTACGTTATTACGTTGTCAAAGAGCTTTGGAATATATTGGTAACTATTATTTTGTCAGTATTCTAGGTATCCATTGCTAGGGTCATGCGTTAGGTGGGGTCCGAGGTTGCTTGCTCGAGCAGCACGATCGCTTCCTTAACCTGGCCGTCGCCCCTGCAGGCGCTGACAAGCACTGCTGTCTTGGGTTCCCGACATAATTCACGCACCAGTTTTCTGCAACAGGGATTCATATGGCCCTTGCTACAAATCGGGTGGAAGTGACCGTCTTGTCTACGAAATAGATCAAGCGAGGATTCTCAAAATGCACGGCTTCCTTGTCGACAAGATCTCCAGGGACCGGGCTTTGTACAACCGGACAAATGCCGCACAATGCTTGGGATGAGATGGATGTCATTCAAAACGATGTTTCGCCAGCTTGAGGGGAGCTATGTAAATTGTGTGTCTCTAGTACCTACGTTGTTGGAGACATGAGGGTCGAGCGCGACGAGGCGTTCTGGAGAACCATGGTGGGTGATTATGACGGAATGACGCACTCTGCCCAGCGAGAATTTGGCCAGGCATTCGAAGCCTGCATCAAAGATATCCCGGGATTTTTGAGGCTCTAGCAAGGAAGGACTTGGTTGTTTCGGGGCAGCTAAGACACCTCTTTTTAACATCGCCAGCCGGTCGGCCGCTGTGGATGCAGTTTCTCACCCGCTTCGCCGCATCCATGAAGGGGAGACGGTCTGATGTGACGCGTAAGGGATACATGGGACTTTTCCCCAAAGGGGCCAAATACTGGTGACAAGGCGTGCGTACTGGTTGGCGCTCCTGTTCCTTTTGTACTCCGTCCTATTCCTGCGGAGACCGAGCCGCTACCACTTTTAGGAAGATGCATCCCTGCACGGTTTTATGGGGGAGGTGGGGTGAGAGAATGGGTACCCATCAGATTTGCCAAGGACGCCCACCCACTTGACGAAATAAAATCAACTAGCCTACAATAACTGTGTCCCCACTACCTAATCTCGGTTAGCACCCGCATTAACACTCGCAATTAATTTAATAATAGTGTTAGCAATAAAAGTTTTTCTTTTCATTTTTTTTTCGACAGAAAATAAGTTTTCTAATCGTGCTATCCGTTTTTTTATTGATAAAATGGTTGCAAAATTAGGCCAAATTTATTATAATACTTTACGATAGGTTAAAGTTAAGAAAGTTATTTAATTTTTAAAATACCATAATTTTTTAAACGTTAAAAAATACCAAGTAATTCGTAAGGACTTTTTAACTTTTTGGCGTTAAAAAATACGTTAAATATATAATCGTAAGGTATTACCTTAAAAAAAAAAGGTCAAATTAAAGCTTAATTATGAAAAATCCGAAAAGTATTAACGTTACTTCGATTTTAACTTCTAAACCCGAAATAATAACCCCCAATTTTAAAAATAAAAAGGCCGGAAATTTTTATTTATATTTAAAAATACTCAAATTGTAAATAATTACCTTAAAGATTTTAATAAAAGCGGTAATATACTTACGATATATAAAGTTATACGAAGTTCGTAATATTTTAACTATATAAAAACCGGGATCGAAACCGAAATTTCGGAATAAACAATTAATAAATATATATGTAAGGATTTTAATTCATACGGCCAATTTGAAAGAAATAATACGAATACGGTAATAAAAAAGTAAACACGTTAATAACATATTTAAGTAGAATATAATGTGAAACTTTATGCTCACGAATTATAAGGTCTTAAAATTATATCCGTTAATAAATAATATTTCAGCTTTAAAAGTAAAATTTAAAAATATTTTAAATGAAAACTTAAATATATATAGCGTTTATGGATTATTATAAAATAAAATAAAACGCGTAAGAAAAGAAATTGACGGAAATATAGCGAAAATATTTTATTTAATATGCTCGTATTTACGGAAAAAGGTACCGTTAAATTTAAAAGGTTAAAAAATAAGTTATTTTATAAAAAGAAAAAGTCATAAAATTAAATTATTATTTATTACGTTATTATTGTTAACGTTAATTTTAAATTACGGATGTTTTAATACGAAATATATTTTAATAATAATAAAAAAATTAACGCAATTCTATTTAAACTCGTAATAAATTCGTTTTTTAAAAATTTCGAAAAGTATTTTAGCTATAAGGATTTTATCCTATGAAAAAACGGTAATAACGCCCATTTTTCGTAAAAAGTTATTAAGTGAAAACGTTAATAAAAAATTACGAATATTTTTAATGCCTATAAGATTTCTAAACCTGCGCTTATTAAAAATAAAATTATTGCAAGCGTAATGAAAACTGATATACGGAACCGTAACCCTTAAATATAAGGAAAATGCGAAGGTTAATAATAAAAAAATAGGAAACAATAAAGTAAAAGTTAATTAACAGCGTTTACGAGGATATAAATAACTGTTAGAAATAATTAATTAATAACTACGGCAAGCGAATTAGGAGATTGCTTTAAATATAACCTTAGAAAGTGTTAAAATGTGTTGCAATAACGCTATATATGGTGGTGTGTGGCTATAGCGCTTATTGTGGGCTAGTCGATTTTATTTCGTCAAGTGGGTAGACGCCTTGAGTATCCAATGGGGTCCTTGGCATCGATTATTTCATAATTCCTACATTTTGTAAATCTTTTTATTTACTTATCAGTTTAAATTTCTATATTATAATTATATTATTTAAAATAAATATCTTAACAATAACGTTTTATATATATAAGTACTGTATATATATAAACGTAACAGTTCTTAACATTTATTAATTATATATTTAAAATAGTTAATTATAACATGTGAAATTAATTCCAATTAATCGGTCTATCTTCTGCCGGTCCTATTTACAGGTTTTAAATAATTGTACGTATTATATTAATTTTTGTTACGGACGCCAGGTTGTCATTTTCTCTTTTTAAGTTTATTGCGACAGATTAATTTTAATAATTATTAACAGTGATTTTTTTACTAACGTATCATGTAAACTCGTAGCGCCTACAAAGCCCGAGGTAGCTTTTTTGGCACGTTGCGATAACAAATTCGGATTAAGTAATTATAACGTCTTAAATTAATTTAAACTAATCGGATTTGTTATTGTTAAACCTTTTTATATCTTTTTTATAAGTACCCGCATTATATCTGGGGTTACCGCAAACGCCATATTTCTGTTTTTTCGACTAATTCTTTTTACGATAACCTTTTTCGGCCGTTACCAGCCGCGATTATTAACTATTACTTTTTTCGTAGCTATAAAAGTTTATATTTCTTTTATAAAAGTATGTCTTTTTTTAATAAAACGTTTATTTTCAATTTTTTAATCTTTATTAAGATTATAATTTATTTCGCGTAATAAGTTGTATTTCTTTTAAAAAAAAACGTGTTTGTATAATATTAAATTACTTTTTATTAAAAAATTAACCGCTTTAATTCTCTTTGTCGGCAAGTTATCCTAGTAATTTTCAATTTTCTTTTATAAATAAGGCCTTAATCAAATTATTTAATATTATTTCTTAAAGTTTTCATTGGTAGAAAAACAACGGAAGTAATAAAAATAAATAAAAAAAAGATCGATATAAATATAACTAAACTTTTTAACTCTGAAAAAACGCGATTATGATTAAATAAAATACGTCCCGTTTTTACGAATCCCGATTTAATATTATCGGTCGTTATAATAATTTTAAACGCGTTATAAAAATCGACGATAAAGTCGTTCTTAATAATATAGGTAATGTAACGTCGTATAAACCTTTAAATATATAATAAATAAACGCGTTTTAACTAAGAAAACAAAGTCTATCGAAAAATTAAAATAAATAAAAAGAATTAACGGGTATGCAAAATTTAATATTATCGTAATTAGCGTAAGACTTTTTAAATTTTATCGAATAATAACTTTCGTGCTTATTAAAAATAAAAAAAAGTTTCGAATTTTACATACGTATTCGAATATGTTAATGAAAATATTCAACTTATTTTAAATCTAATTAATTTATCATTTAATTGTTTTCATTTATAATAATCCTTTAATCGGATAATAATAAGTTATCGGCGAAGTAATGAAAAAGTAATTTTACCCCGTAAGAAAAATAAATAAAAACGAAACCTAACCTTAAAAATTAACAATTTATATTATCGTAAACCTTTTTTAATTTCCTTATTAAATTTATTTAAAACCTTACTGTTTTTTAATATTAATACTATTAATATCGGTTATTATAAAAACTTAATTAAAATCTTATTTCGTCGAAATTATAAATATTTATTCTGTAATATCGTTTTTAACAATTATATATCGAACAAAGTTGAATTATTTACGAAATAGCTTTAAACTTTTACATAAACCCCTTTAATAATTTATTCTTCGATTTAAATGCATTTCGACTTTTTATTACTATTTAACAAAATTAACCACTTAGTTAACCTCAACGCGTCCGGTAACCCTGTACGCGAATAATAGATTCGCTATATCTTTAACGTATTAACGCCGGCTAAAAAACGCCCGTATATCTAAATTTAAAATACGCTCGGCAATGGATTCTTCTTTAATCGGCGTTAATTTTCGCAAATTAGAGATAATATCGGCTCTGGCGCGTTTACCGTATTATTAAGCTTGTTAAAGCGATTCGGTAACATTATATATTAAATTAAAGCTTTCGAATTTAAATATTAGATACGTTTTTTCGCCTTGGCTAGGTTTATTCTCGCTTTTTTTATTAAACGTTCTATATTTTTAATAATAAAGAATACATAATTCAAGTTAAGTAGTTAAAATATACTAAAAAGCCGCCGCGAGCTTATAAATGCCGCGAGCCTATGTAGTACGTTATAACATTTTTGCTAATTAAATAGATTTGTTAATCCTATATAGTAAATACTTATCTTTTTAGGAAATCTTTGCTTTAATTATTTAGTTACGTAAAGACCGATTTATTCCAAAAAAAGTTTAATAGCATTTATAGTACGGCTTATAGTACGTATTAACGCGTTTTATAATACGTTCTCTGACGTATATCTTTAATATTTTAGAACCGACTAAATAATACTCCCGTATTTGGGTTAAGGATTCGGTCGAAAATAGTTATTTAGTCAGCCGGTTTTAGGTTGTACGAAAAAGCGGTAATATTAGTTTAAATACGTTAGGAAACACTCGGTTACGGACGGGTTAAAAGGAAGAAATAGTAATATAGCATTCGTAACAAGCCTTAATATAATCCGTGCACTTATTTTAATATTTTAAATACAGTCGGCGGATAATAATACAATTAATTAAAATTAATAAATGCTATATAATTAAACTATCTAGATTTTTTAACACGAAGTGCTAAAAAAGTAATGCGTTTATAAATGTAATACGTTTGTATATTATACTTATTATAAATTATAATCTAGTTTTATAATAACATAGTAACTTGTTTCGTTTTATTTTATTATTATATATATTCTTATTTTATAATTATATATATTAAATATTTTTACTGATATTTTTTATTATTTATATAATATATTCATTTCTATTTCGTTACATATTCAGATGTGTCCTTAGCTATATTTATTAGATACGTGTGGCTAATTCTAACTTATGCCGAGGTCTTATAGGCTAATTATAAGCTTTTAGCATTCTCCGTGGGTACTGGTAGGCCGTAGGTAATTTTCGGTTAGTGGTTTCCCTTTTACTATAGGGTGAGGAAGTAATAGGCTTAAAGAAAAAGTCCTTTAACACTATTACAATGTGGTTTTATATAAATAATATAACGTAAGATGTTTTCTAGTCCCGCTCGAACATTTGTACAACTTAGTCTTCCGTTATAATTATAATATTTTAACAGTAATGTATAAAGAGATTATATAATAATACTATTAAGAATTTAAATAAATATTTAAGTTGTAACGATAATATTTAATTAATATATAAATTTATAATTGTAAACTATATAATACTTAAAAAATAAATAACGGCGGATTTTAATCGTACTAATTTAAATAGTTATATTATAGAAATATCTTAAAGGTATTATTTAATAGCAAGATTCTTAATAACAACATCTTTAATAGGACTATACGTATATAATATAAGAAAGTGATAAATATTAATCGGTTACAAACTATATAAAATACTACTAGGTTTAAGTCATATTTTCTAAGCTAAGCTAAATATGCGAAAATAGTTATACGAAATAATTATATGATAAATAATATACCTAATATCTTAAAATATAATAAGTAAACTGTAATTTTTACGATATAAAATAAATTATATACCTTAATTTCGTAAAACTTTACTTTATACGCAATTCCTAATCAATTTCGACGTTAATAAATTTTAGGCCGATTATTTAATTTGTTAAAATTATATAATATAACTTAGAAAACGTAAAGTTTTACGCGGTAAACCTTAAAGATAAACTTTAAGTGCGTATAAAAAGCTTTACGAACCCTTTCCTGTCTTACGGTTAAAAACTTTTCTCGATCGTTTTACGGTTTTCGAATTACTATTACTATCATAACTTAACATTACGACAAAATTCGTATACGATACCGGTAATCCGTACCTGCAAAATCTTTAACGAAACCGTTTCGTTCAAAATAACCAAATCCTACAAAGTTACCGAGCGAGCGAAAAATATTAATAATTTTATCAACTTAAAAAATGTCTCTCAAAAAGATTACATTCAACTATTAATTTTCGGATACGATTTAACGATTGCGAGTTAAACTAAAAGGTTAAAGCGATAAAGTAACGGGCGAAATTAATAAAAATAATCGAAGACCGTTAACATTATATTAATAATAATATATAAATATAATTTTATAAAAGGAAAGGAAATATGGCGATAATAAAAGTTTATTTTAGTTTAACCTAATATAAAGGTTTATGTATATTAACTATAACGTGCCATAAAAGTACTTCGATGGCAAAAGGGCTCCGGACGGTTTTAGCACCTCGTAATAATAAATTTAACTTAACTAACTATAAAGCAATAAATTAATTTAAACTAATCGGATTCTTTATCCCTAAAAGTCTTTATAATGTCCTTTTAAGTACCCGCATTATATCCGAGCTTGCCGTAGATATTTTAATTTCGTTTATTCTTTTAAACCCGTTTTCTAATAATTACTTTCAGCCTTTTATAACTGCGATTACTTATTATAATTATATTTTTTAACTTTAAAAGCTCTTAATCCTCTTATAGTAAATATTCCTCCTTTTTAAAAACCTATATCTTTATTTTTATGATAATTCTTAAAAAGGTAACTCATTTCGCAAAAATAACCGGTTTGCTTTCAAAAAACGCGTTTTTTTATTAATTTATTAAATTACTTCTTATTGAAAAATTAACCGATTTAACTATTCTTATTAGCGAGTCACTTAAGTAATTTTTACTTTTTTCCTGATATAAAAAGTTACGATCCAATAGTTTTAACATTATTATTAAAGTTTAATATAAGCGGGAAAATAATGAAATTAACGCTTATAAGTAAAAGAAAGGGCCGATATACACATAATTAAAGTCTCTAAGTTGGAAATAACGTAATAATAATCGAATAAAATAAAGTTTACTTTTATAAATCTAGCTTTGCTATTATCGGTCGTTATAATAACTTTTAACGTACTATAAAAACCGGAGTTAAGTTTTTTAAATAATATAAGTAATATAACGTCGTTTAAAACCTGAAATAAATAACGAATAAAGGCGGTTGAATCTGCAACAATACTAAATTATAAAATATGATAATATCGTTAGTTTTATAATAATTTTTCAATTCGATTAAATAATAACTTTTATAACCGTCGAGGACTAAAAAATATTTCGAACTTTGAATTCGAGTTTTAATATATATGTCGAAATATTTAATCCATTTTAAACCTTCTTTATTTATCTTTTAACCTTTTTTATTTAAAATAAAAATTTATTTAGGTGGAAATATATTATTAATAAATGACTAAAAAAAGGAATTTTTACGAATAAAAATAGTTAAAAAATATAAGATTAACTTTCATATTTAACAGTTTATATTAATACGAATTTTTCTAAATTTTCTTATTAAGCTTATATAAATATTTTTACCTTTTTATAATTAGTAATAACCATATCAGCTACTATATAAATATTATTAAAAACTTATTTTCGTTACAATTGTAAATAGATTTTTACCGATACCGTACTTCACGGTTATAACTCGAATAAATTTAAACCATTGAATAAATATCTTTATACTTGTGTAATAAACTTTATAATAATTCTTTTTAAATTTAAACACGTTGTAAGTCTTTCTTACAATTTAATAATATTAAATCTTAAATTAATTCAAATATGTACCGCAACGCGTTAAATAAATAATAAATTCCCTATATATTTAATATATTAAAACTGGATAGAAACCGCTCTCGTCTTTAAGTTAAGGACTCGTTCGATAATCGATTTCTTTTCAGTGGGCGTCAATTTTCGCAATTTGGGTATAGAATTGCTATAGGCAGGTATGCCGTTATATTATCACTATAATGTAAATTTTACGACTTTATATATAAAACTAGATATTGTATACTTAAAGTTCGTATCTCCTTTTGTGATTTAAACGGCTAGCTCTATTCTTGCATTTTCTATAAACCGTTTTATATTATTAATATTAAAATATAATCAATTAAAATTCGGTAGTTAATATATGCTTACAACCGTTTATAGCACTTGTATAAGACGTTATTAGTTAATATTAAAGTAAAAAGGTAACTTATATATTAAAAGCGATTATAAAATTAATTTCTTATAATTTTTAAAAAGATATTACTATTATATATAACTTTGTATCGGACTTAAACTAATCGCGAACTCTTCGCATTCGGCTCTGAGTTAGTCGTTCTTAGTAACTCAATATTTAACTTATAATTAAGGTTTACTGCAAGTAACAGTTTTTTTTATAGTTTATATAGTTATAAAAATTTTAATTTTAATATTTATTGTGATATAACTTTATCCATATTAAAAAGGCGTAATATAACGACTAAGCCAGTTAACTCACTATTTAACCTCAATATATAGGTTTATAGCGGCGAAAATATCATAAAGGTTTAAATAATAACGGATACTTAATTACGTTTCGTAATAACGTATTATAGAAGCGAATCGACTATATAAGCAAGTCGACTCATTTTTTAACTTTCTTATCATTTAACTTTTAAGATTTATTTTTTAATACCAACGTTATAAACGTGCTAAAAAAAAGCTAGGATAAACTTAGTCATCCAAACTAAAAAGCGAAATCTATATCTTAGTTATAATAGACTTTATTTATTTCTATTATATTTGTATTCACTTTAGAAAATTTAATTTAATTGTTTATCCTTCTATACCGACATCGTCCTAATTTACGAAGATTAAAGCCAACCGAGAACAAGTACATCATCGAACGAATTCTAAAGTTAAATACGAAAACATTTACTATTAAATTTTACATACTAAGAATATAACGAATTTGTTACTTTCCTAACACGTTACGATACGCATTAAAACTAAATAAGCGTTCAAGTTTAATAAATAGTAATAAAAGTTTAAACTATATTTACCTCGAAAAATAATTATTAAAAGATTTCATACCAAGATTAAAAGAGCATTTCGTATAAAATATAAAATTACTCGGGTTAAAATCGTAAAATATTATATTGTAAAAAAGAATATTCGCAATGTCTACGTAGTAACGTTTTTAATAAGGCTTTTTATAATAACCGGCATACTTAGTACAAATACTAAAAAGATGAAAAATTTAAATAAACTTAAAAGGGAAATTTGATAAAATTTATAAAAATAGATATTATATATTTCAAAGTTAAATGGTACTCTTACTTATTACTTTTCTAAAAAAAAGCAATTTTTTAACTTGCTTATACCTTACTTCTATTAAACTGAAGAATTATTATAAGTAGAACAATTTAAATTATAAATGTATTTAACGAGTATTAATAGTTCCAAATAACCTTTCTCTTTAACGGTCCTAAAAACCAGCATTTGATTTATTATAAAAATTATCATAAATTAATACCATTTTCATATTTTATTTATTTTTCTATTTTTCTTATCGACTTTAAATCTTTAACCTATTTTACTTTACCGTATTAAAACGTATATATTTATTAAATATCTAAAGTCCTGTACAACGTTCCTTTGTTTATACTTTTAAAATATTTTCGCGTTTCTTTTTACTATATATTTAAAATTATCATAACAATTTAAAACATTATATCCGGCCGCAATAAAACTTAATTCATTCTGTCCTAATTACGTCTTTTACTAGTTACAAATTTTAATTATGTTTATACTAACCGTTTTTCGATATATTTCTACTAACTGAGTTGTTTTCCCATTTACTAGGACTTTTAAAAATATTACTACCGAAATTTTACGAGGACGTTACTCATAAAAGAAAGATTAGAAATTAAAAACGTACCTCGATTACCATAATAATTAAAAGATTAATTGTTAAATATAAAAGAATTTAATAATTTTAAAGAAATTACTCTTTTTTAAAAGAATTATTATTTATTACGTAAATAAATTATATTTTTAATAAACGCTAAAAATTAAATATAATCGTTTATATAAAAGGAAGACATTTATTATAACTGATAAATAAGTGTTTATAACTAAGAATAATAATAATTGGTAATAATCGTAAGTAGCAGCAGTCAAAAGTAATGGTATTAAAAGCGGTTAAGCGCAAGAACGAAAATATAACGTTTATAGCAAGCCCGAATAAATACGTATATTGATAGAAAGATATAAATGCGTTTAATAATATAGTATCCGACTACTTTAAATTAATTTATTACGTTAAAAGTATCTTATTTAAAATTATTACTTAAAGTACCTCAAATTAGCCGATTTAATTATATAGCCACATCACTTATAGAGTGCTTTAAGAAAAAGTCTTATATAATGAAATTATATTAGAATATATTATCATTTACCTATAGGACAAACTAGCCTATATATTTAAACTTAAATCTTTTTAAATCTAACGGATTTATCCAGCTTTATACTGATTAATTATATTTAAATCCTTTTAACTTAAAGAGATCTATCCGGATTTGTATAACGTAACCTAACCTCCTTATTTCCTTAAAAGTTATCTTTAAAAACCTAGTTTAATAAACATATAATATCATTTCCCCTTTTTGAACATTTTCGTCTCGAAAATCCTTCTTCTTTTTACTTTTCTCTAATAAATACCATTTTTCTTTTATCGTATCAATAACGCGGGAATGTATTAATGAAACGAAAAATCGAGATTTTAAAGGTTTACTTTATCCATTCTCTCTTCCTTTTAGAAAAAGTGCGTTACGAGTAAAAACGTTCTTACGACGGTTTAAATGTCGCGCTTAATTCGTTACATAATATTAACTGCAAAATATTTTTTTTTTAAAAACTAACGTACTACATTACTAAGTTAGACATATCACCGAGCTGGATACCTTTTTCAAGTTTTTAACTATCTAACTTTAATTGCCTATTTCTTAATACGAACAATATTAAACGGCTTACAAAAAAAGCCTAAAAGAACTTAGTTATTTAAGTTAAACAATAAAAGTTTAAACTTAATTATACGATATTAAGTTCTATATATAACGTTTTACATTATATTTAAAAAATATAACTATACTAGCTACGTTAATTTACCATTTATTTAACTTAATAGTATAGGTTTATATCAGTAAAAGTGCCGTAAAAATCTAAGTAATAAAGAATTATAACTTAATTACGTTTCGTAATATTAAAAGTATTTTAGGTAGCGAAGTTATATTACGAGCTGTCGCTATTTGAATTACGAAATAATGGACGTATATATTTTTATCCGACTTATTAGGTGTTTAGTAGTAAGTTGCTAATTCGGCTTATTTTTTTATTACTACTAAATTAGTAATCCGACTTACTGGCCTATTATTAGTAATTTAGTAATTTATTACGTAACGTAACTTATTTAGATTTTTAGCTTTCCCTTACGACCTGTTTTAAATGCTGTAACGTATGAGGTTATAATTCGATTTTCTTTTTTCATAAATTTTAACTTTTAAAAATTTTTTTTAGTAAGTCCTTTATAATTTTTCCTTTATTACTTTTCGGTTTTCAAAACTTCATCATTACTAACTAACGCATTATCTTGGTTAAGTTAATTAAAATGAAAAGTTACAACGTTATATTTTATTGTTTTTATTTTGTCCGGTATTTAAAATATTAATAAATAACAAAGGTTATACATTACTATTAATATCCACTTTTAGGTCGTTCTGATAATAATTTTAATGTTTTTATTATATTAACTAACCGGTATATCGCGGAGGCCCGGCGTTTTTAAAAACAAAAACTGACAGCTAAAATAATGTTAATTAAATTTTTAGCGCGTTTATTCCACAAATGTCGACATCTATAATACTACTACTTTAAAGGCGCGAAATTATTTAACCGTATAATTTAATTATTAACCGAGTATAAAATAATAAATTTGTTTAAGTAATAACCGTATAAGTTATAAAGATTATCAATGTTATGGACTAAAGTAATATAAATTCAGAGTTTTCGGTTAATAATATATCATAGAATGTTATTATCCCTAGCGGTTATATCGCTGCCGGTAGAAACTTTTTAAAAGTGATTAAACGTTTATAAGGTTTTTCGCAAGTATTTAAGCATTTTCGAAATCCGGGTAACTTTTTTTATTTCATTAGATAGTAAGTAAGTTTATTAATTTTTAATAAGTTAAAAACTTTTGCACTTTCTAAATTCGTTATTTTTATCTTTATATCGTCCTATGTAATATATCCCTTAATTATATTATTTTGCTACCTCGAATAACAAGTTTTGAAAAATTAAATGAAATTAAACCTTTGCTGCTAATTTTAATAAAAGGTTTTTTACTAATTTCTTTTATAATTTATAAAGGCCGATATTCTCCCTTAAGGAGACGTAACCGTATAGACAAAATTGGATAAAATAATAAATTAATACCTTAATTCCTAGGCTTCATTAAACCGATCCCTTTCGCAGCAGCTTTTATCTACGTCGATTCGTATCGGTATTCTAAAATAATTTCGCTACCCGGAGCAGCCGGGTAACCTATTGGTTATACTTTTTCCATAATATCCATATTATCGGGCATTAATTTTTGTAAAAATTGATTACTGTTATTTTCGGAAATTAAATCGTATCCGAAAATTAATAATCGAATGCGATTTTTTTGAGAAATATTTTTTAGGTCGATAAAATTATCGATATTTTTCGCTCGCCCGGTAATTTTGTAAGATTTAATTATTTTAAACGAAACGGTTTTGTTAGAAATTTTGTCGGTACGAATTATCGGTATCGTATATAAGTTTCATCTTATGTTAAGCTATAATGGTAATAGTAATTCGAAAACCGTAGGACGATTAAGCCGTAAAACTGGCGAGGGTTTATAAAAATTTTTATATATACTTAAGATTTATTTTTAAAATTGCCGCGTAAAACTTAACGTTTCTTAAGTTATATTATATAACCATACCGAACTAGCTATCGGGTATAAAGTTTATTAGGGTCGAAATTTGTTAGTAATTACGTATTAATTAATAAAGTAAAATTTTAAAGGATTAAGATATACAATATATTTTAAATCGTGAAAATTACCGATTAGTTATCGTGTTCCAAAATATTAGGTATAGTATTTATCGTGCGAATTATATCGTGTAATAATTTTTGTATATTTGGCTTAGCTTGGAAAATATGGCTTGAATCTAACTGTACCTTGCATAAAGGTCGATATATATATAATACGAATTTTACCTTAGGCGTTGTATTATAATATATTTAGTGGTTAAATACATTATTTACTTTTTAAAAAGCGTTAATTCTTTGACTCTTTTAAAAGGTAATATTTCTATATTTAATTATATACGAATTTAAGTTTCGCTTTCATTTCGGCGAAACGTACCACATAAGCGAATCGCCTTTATAAGTAAGTCGGCCACTTCTTAATATTTTTAAATAATAAATTCAAATAAAACAATTATAACATAATAAAATAATTTAAATTTACCGGACTTTTCGTCGTTAAACGCCTTTATATACTTTTTATACATACGCGCATTATGTCCGGGCTTACCGTAAACGTTATATTTTCGTTTTTTCGCTTAAATTTCTTTTCGACGCTTAGTTTCAGCCGTTATTAACTGCGATTTCTTATTACCACTTTTTTTTATAGTTCTAAAAATTTATACTCTTTTTAAATCAAGTTTTTCTTTCTTAAAAAAACGTTTATTTTCGGTTTTCCGGCGTTGATTTAAAATATAAATCGTTTCGCATAATAAGTCGTATTTCTTTTAACAATGAACGTTTTCGTATAATAGCATTAGATTATTTTTTTAAAAGAAATCAACCGGTTTATGTATTTTTGTTAATAAGTTAATATAATAAATTCATTTTTTTTAAAATAACGCGCTAGTTAAATCGTTCTGGTAATATTTTTAAGAGTTTTCGTAAATAGGGTAATAACGGAATTGGTAAAGATAAGTGGAAAATTAGTTAATAAGGTATAATTATTTTTAATTCGAAAAAAAAAACCGCGATTGAAATCGCATAAAATACATCTCGTTTTTATAAATTTTAATTTAATATTATTAATCATTATGATAATTTTAAACGCGTTGTAATAACTGGCGATCAAACTTTCTTTAATGCTATAAGTAACGTAATCTCGTAAAAGTCTTTTAATATATAATGAATTAACGCGTTTTAACAAGGAAAAAAGAAATACGTTAAACGGGTAAAATAAGTAAGAAAAATTAAAAAAGTATGTAAAATGTAATTATATCGTAATTCGCGTAATACTTTTCAAAGTTCATTAAATAACGTATAAGCGAATTGTATACATAAGCGAGCTGTATACTTTTTATCAATTTCTAACCATTAATCTAAATTAATTTTATCCTCTATCGTTAATTGCCCTCATAGTTCCTTAATAAATATATGTATTATATTAAAACCTGTTGCGGACGTATATTACTATTCTCTTCTGGTAACCCGTATGAAACCGACTATTTCTTTAACGCGTCCAAGTTAATATTACCCCTAATCCGCAAAAATTAAAACCGACCAACAAAAAATCGATTACCAACCGTATTTCTAACCTATATAGGCGAGCGTTTTTTTGTCCAGCTTTAATACGTAAAAGATATTCGCAAAATACGTCGTATTAGAAGGTTGTAAAACGCGTTATAAGGTAATAGGGTAAGGCCGTAAAGCGTGGCTGTAAGGCTTGTTATGAGGTGCGTCGGAGGGCGTATCGCGGTATTATAGGATTTGTCGGAGCAATTATTCGGTTTAACATATATCAAATTATTAAACAAAAATGCTAGTTAAAAAATACTTATTATACGGGATAAATACCTTTTATAGTCGGCAAAAAAAGTGGTAGCAAAAGAAATGCTGTTAATAGCTATTAGGAATGGTTATCACATATAGGTTGGTAGAAAGAAATGATAATATGGCGTCTGCAATATACCTTGATATAATGCGTATATTTGTCCAAAGATTATAGATATAGTTAGCGAAATAGAATACCGTCGATTGAATTAATTAGATCTATTATGATTAAGTTATTTGGATTAGTTATTACGAGGTGCCAAAAAGTATACAGCTCGTTTATATATACAGCTCGCTTGTGTAGTACGTTAATAGCTTTCGTAATAGTTAAGGATAAAAACACTTTTCAATTTTCTTATATGTATTTAAATATATTAATCCAAATGTTAAATTAATTTAAATTTAAATTATTTATTATGTCATTATTTTTGCCTATAATAATTTCCTATTTCGATAAAAGTAAGTTATTAGCGAATTAACAAAAAAGGTAGTTTTTTTCTTTAAGGATAATAGTTAAAATAACGGTTAATTTTCTCAGTTAATAGTTTATATTATTATAAAATATTTTCAATTTTTTATTAGGTTTATTTAAGTTTTCTACGTTTCTTCATATTAATTATAATTATGCAGGTTGTTATAAAAAGGTTTCTTAAAAACCTTATATTATTAAAGTTATAAATATTCTTTAATAATATCGTATTTTGCTGTTAAAGCCTAAATAAGCTTAAGTTATTTACGAAACCTTTTTAAAATTTCGCATAAAACCCGTTAATAATTTATATCTAGATTTAAATATATTTGGAATTCTTATTATTATTTAATTAAGTTAATTTCTTAATTAATCCCGAGGCGTTTAGTAATACGTTACATAAGTAATAAATTCGCTATATTTTTAATATATTAATGTTAAATATGATATGTTTATGTATTTAAGTTAAGAATTTCTTTAATAATTATTTTCTTTACGGTCGGTATTAATTTTCGCGAATTGAGGATGGTATCGGTTCGGGAGGATATACCGTGGTAAGAGTATTATAAAGTAAGTATAGAAATATTATAAATAAAACGAACTTTTTTATAATTGAGTTTTAGATTTTGTTTTTTAGCTTGAGTGGTTAAGTTTATCTTAGCTTTTTTTGTAAAACGTTATATAACATTGGTATTAAAGAATAAATCTCGAAAGTTAGAAAGAAAGGAAGTTCAAAAAATTGGCCGATTTGCTTATATGGCCGACTCGCTTATGTAGTACGTTATAATTATTTAAATTATTTTAATATAAGGATTGCTTTAGAGTTAACGAGTTTAATCTTACGAGCTTTTTTATAAACTTTAAATTTAAATGCAAAATTAATTATCGTTTCAATTAGTTTAATGCTATTAAAATAGATAATTTGATAACTTCAGTAAGCTATTAGTAATATTTAACTTAATCCTTTTGTTCGTAATTAAAGTAATATCGTAAATACGCTTTTAATGTTTTAATATTGTCGTTTTATATATTTATAAGTCTGCGGTCGAAAAATAGTAAATAATTTATAATTTAAGCCCATTTATATTATTTACGTTTAATAAAACTTTTAAACGAACGTCTTAATTTTAGTTGGAATAATTTCGTTCGGTAAATATAGATACTAAATATAATTTTAAAATATATGTATACTATTTATTTAAAGTTTATATTTTCGCTAAAAGGTATAAAGTAAGAAGGTTATAGAACCCGATTTACGACTACAACAGTATTATAGTAATATATGTCCGTAGTTAGAGCTTTAACAAAGGAAGTTTAATAATGAAATATATTATAATAGAATAAATCGTTATTATTATTAATAAAACCTATATTTTTTTAATTATCGCATTATATGATTAACAGTCTTATATTTAAAATAAGTACTAATTTATTAAGTAATTAAAAGTTTAACTAATTATTTTTGATAATCTATATATACAATAACAACTTAATGACGCTTATATAAATAATGATTTTATCTTACTTATTCTTCCTCTACCTAATGACTTGTTCAAATAGCTTTATAACGTAAGCTTACAAGTGCTTTCGATTAATTATATTTTTTATGAAAAAGGCATTACTTTAAATATTAAACGAATCCTTACCCCTTACTTAAAACGTTAATGTTTTACTTTTAATTATATATAATAGAACTCGATTAGCAGCTTTATATTATACGTGGTTAAGACTTAGATTACAAGGGGTAAATCGAAATATAATAAAAATATATCGGGTCGCGTACTAAATATTATATATAAAATAGAACCGATTTTTTAATATTTATTAATGAAATCTTGATGCGTTAAATTAAAATTTATTAATAACTTAACGCTATTTATAAACGTTTAAGAAGATTACGTAATGTTATTTTAAGAATTAAATTCCTCTTTTATCATTTCGTACCGAAAAGCTATTATTAATTCCTACTCGTTATGAACATATACCGTTCTCATATTTATTAAATCAATTAACATACGAAATCTCAATCTTTCTCGCGATATATTATCATACTATCGTTTATAAAAGAAATAAGCACCCTCTGATTACAAAAAAAATAAGGTCCGTAAGAAATAGATATTAATTTTACTTTTTTAAACGTTTTAATACAATATTTCTATCATAAAGAACTGACTTATTTATTCTATATAATACCTTCCTAATTAATAAAATTCTACTATAGTACGGTTATCCTAAGGGCGTCTTTATATATATTTTGTAAAATAAATTAGTATTTATATTAACGTTTATAGCGTTATATTATTCAAGCTTTAAATCGAACTTTATTATAATAACGGTTAAAACTTAAACAAATTTACAGCGCATATAAATATTTATATATTACTATAAGAGTTTTAAGCGATTAAAAGCTTCGTACGATGAAATAAACTTTATACTTTTTAAACTAACTAGACTTATTAAATTTATAAACGTATACCTTTATATATTACGAAACCTATTTCGTTTTAGTAAAAAACTAATTATCGGCTTTCTAAGAACGCATATTTTTATAACTTTATAACCTTTTTCGACTTCATAAAACATCTTCTTTAAGGGGTATATACTTGGCTTTTTATAGCTTACGGTAATAACGGTAAATTATATTTATATATCTAATCTTACGACTTAACTGCTTTTTATTTTACTAAACTATTATAACCTTTCCGATTAAAATCATACGTACTTTAAATAATTAGCTGCCTTAAACTTCCGTCACTTACCGGCCGGTTATCGTATGTTCCTATTGAAATGGAGCAGGGTGTTATGTCTACACTCGGATTCGGCTAATCAGTTAGTCCGGATCTCACATGTATATTAAGATGTTCTTTTCGCTATGGGTTCAGCCTCAGAGCATCACCGCTTATCATCATGCTTTCAGGGTTATTAGTTACTAAGTTCAACACTATGAATATACTCGTCTGCTTTTCTCATCAACCCTTACCCGTATAATGACATACATAGAATATTCGCACTGACTAGGACTATATCTCTCCAGCCCAGTTCACTATTAATAGGGCTAAACTTCTTATATTAAATACGCCTTCCTATACTATATCTTCGTTCCGGATAATATTTATTTAATAAACAACATACAAGGCGTTTATATCTATTACCCGTAAAGTACTTTCGATTTTTATCGTTATTTTAAGTTAAATTATATAAAAAAGCTTAAAATTACTCTTATTCCTTTCGTTAGCGTAATAATCGTAGTAATTATTAAAGTAAACATTAATAATAGTAATTATTACAAAAACGAAATAATTTTAAAATAGTAGTTCTGTAAAGATAATTAATTATTTACGAATAAGTTTAATTTTTTATATTTCATACGTCTCTTTAGGTTAATGCCTTTCTAGAGTTATTTCTTTTACTTAATCGATAACTAAATTATTCTGTTTAAATAGTCGTTCTTTATTTATATAGATATTCAAATAATTATCGTGTTAAACATATATGTCTACTTATTAAAATAACATTTATAACTTTTATAACTTCTTTAATAATGTATAAAAAGTTATTTGTTAACTTATTAATATTACTTAAAAAAAGTTACCTTTTCGTTAACTTATATATTTCGAATAGTAATAAACTTAGTAGCTACTAGATTCCAAATCTCGGAAAGATTTGTAAATCGGTAGCCGATAAAATAACTAATTTACGATTTAAAATTTAAGTTTTAAAACTTCTATTTTTTCTTCATAGCGGGAATTATTATATCGTAGATTATATAACTATATTCTTAGAAGTAAACTTATTCAAGCTTTTAGTTAGTTATTATAACGCCATTTTTAAAGGTTAAATAAATATAATAAACTTCATATAAAGTTAAATAAAAAAGTACGAAGTTAAAAGTAGGATTATATAAATATATTACTATTTTTAAAAATAGATATAATTAAAAACAAAAATAGCTTAACGCTTTGTCATTTCTTAATGATTTTATTTTTAATTCCAGCATTTAAACCTTTTACATGCTTATAATAAAACTAACTATACGGTGCTGAAAGTTTAATTTTAATCGTAAAAAGGCGATTAAAATATATTTCAATGTTAAAACATTTTTAAAACCTTATTATTACACTAGATTACTTATAGAAAAACCTTTTCTTATGTTAATAAAACTTTTAAATAATATCGAAAAGATTTTAATTAATATATCTTATTCTCGATTCTTAAAGTACATATAATATATATAATTTTAATATTTATTAGTAATAAATATAACGTATTTATATTCTTTAAGCTTCTTTTCGAAATTTACGAAATCGACGGCGATTTCTTATTCTAATTGAAATACTTCTTCCTCTTAAGTCGTAGCGTATTTACCTTTTAAGCTTTTACCTTACCACATATTTAGTACTTAATTATTTTAAAACTTATTAAACGGACTCCTTGTGTATAAAAGTACACCTAAACGATTACTTCGAAACCTAACTAACCCAATCTTAAATGCCGTATAATACTATAACCTGTTCGTAATAATTTCGTTATTTATAAATTAACGTTTAATTTATAAGGATTTAAAAATACATAAAATATTATTACGTTATTACCACTAATAAGAAACTAATTAATCTTATTTATTATTATAATACTTAATTAATTAGATTATTTTCGAAAATAAGTATTTGTTCCTTTATTAGTTCTATTTATACCTTTTTTTGAAGTTACTCGAATAATACTAAATCATATACAAAAACCTTGTAATAAATTACGTCGTATAAACTTAACGCTCTCGTACTGTTAAGGTTTCAGAAAATCACATTAACCTTTTCGTACCTCTTAATCGGAACTGAATTATTACTTATATTTCCGATCTCGTTTTTAAGCTTGAAAAATTTTATTGATTTTCGCTTTTTTGAAAAGACGTTACATAAGGTTAATACTAAAAAATAGACGATTAAAGCTAAGTAGCTGAAATAGCTAAAAAAGCGACTCGTTTATATATATAGCTCACTTATATATGTGGAACGTTATGTCGTTTACAAATTCTAAATATACGACCTAAGATAATAAAGAGAGAACTTACTAAACAGAACGAATTTTCGAGACGAAAATTATAAAAAAGAAAAACGGTATTATAATAAAACTAATAAGGTTTTAAGAAAAAATCTTTAAGTAAACCGAAATAAAACTTAAGTAAGTTAAAATACCTAATATAGTTTTGAAAGGTTGTACCGGAACGCCAAAAAGCATTTATAATTAAATATTATAATTTCGAAAACTTTATACAAAATGTATGAAAATATATACTATTAAGTAATATAACTCAAAAAGGGGTTAACGGAACGTAAGAGAGGGATAAAAATATATACGTTCGTTTATTACCTTCGTTAAATAATAATAACTTGCAATATAATTTTGTTACTTATAATACCCTTAGTATTTCGAAAGGTAAATAAGTTATTATTCTTTATTACTTGAATTATTATAGCACTTCTGTTAGTAGAAGCCCGTACGTTTAGGTTTAATAGTTGGTTCACTACCTTAGCCGTTAAAGTTAACGTCCTTTTTTATTTAATCTTTTAATGTATTATATATAATAAATTACTTATTTTTATTTAACGATTTATTGTACGTGTCCGTTATTACTTTTTAATATATACATAATAACTCAACTTGAAACACTTTAGAAATATTCATTTATCGAATAGTCTTTTTTAAAAAATTTTATTCGGAAATACCCCCTTGTATTAGGCTTTAAATAACATATTCCGTTCCCTAACGGTACCTGCTTTAATAATCTGCTAAAAGAAACTTTGTATAACTGATAACGCAGGAGCAAAGATAGATAATTACGATAACGACCTAATTAACCGCATGCCTTTTTTTAAACTATACTCTAATTAATATATATGTAGATATTTCGGTTACTGACGGAACAAGGAAATCAATTAACTTCGACATTCTTTATGTCACAGCTAAGCCTGAAGTGACCTCACTGTGTTCTCACAACTACATCGCTTACAGCACTTGATAAGATGCTGGTCTAATTACGCATCATTTGATCGCTGAAAGCTCGCCACGCGTCTGACTTATATTAGCCTGGCCGCTTGGATGACTTAGATAGAATTGAACATATCCCAACCCGCTGGAGTGTCACGGGTAAAGATATAGAAGGCGGGCAACTAGCCTCAGAGCACCAGGAAGCCAATGATGCTGGCATCATTGAGGATAGTCCCGCTTTCGCTAAACATTATCTTATACGTGTTTCGAAGTGGGTTCATTCTACATTTCAGATTGGCTCGCCTCCCTTCCCCCTCGTACGGCCCGAAATCGCCGCAAGACCGTCTCAAAGGCCACAGATACTCGGATAGTACTCATCATTCAAGTCGCGGGCAAATACACTCTGAGTATTTTCGCGGCCTGCCATCTGCATTCCATCCCAAAATGAAAGGGCATACTGTCCGTCCCTATGTCACCTCTCTTGGAGTTTCTGGAGCAAGGCCTGTTTGCGAAGTCATGCACACCCTATAAAAGGGGCTCTCAATTGAAAGAACTGAATGGCGAAAAGCCAGGAGCATAGAGAAAGTATGCGGGTGTGCCGCTTCGGCGAAACCCTATGTCGGAACGGGCCCCAAACTGCCTCATATCTCTCCCTTCACGAAGCCTCAGGATCCGTCTCGTCCGACAAGGGCTTCGGATAGGTGCTGATGAAGCAGGAATCGACCGCGGCCTGGATATTGTCGCGGGCGTGTCGCACATCTGCTTCGCCATGCCGTGGTTGCAGTATCCATGTCCACCCAGATTTTCTCCAGCCAGATCATGTCGCCCTTCTCGAGATCGAGTCCGAATACCTTGCTAGAAGTAGAGCCGAAACCGCGAAGCCCGGAAGTTGCCGCTCTTGGTGAAGATTTCGTCCGATAGCCAGGAAGCGGTCTCTGAGATACAGGCAACCTGTAGTTCGAAGCCTCCGTGTCTCACCTTCTCGCGTAAGACCAGCCAGAGCTCGCAACGCCCGACCACCTTGCGTTGGTCTGCTGCAGCAAAGTGTTTATAGCGGTAATGGTAACAGGAAAGAACTAGAACAATAATCAGATATTTTAATCAAACTTGGGAAACGGCATTAACAGCGGGCCTTACGAACCCCTGATAACTTCCCCACGTCTACAGTCAAGCCATTAAAGAGCAACAACGGCTCCAGAATCCCATGACCTTGTACTGCAGCGCCGTTTGTCCACTAGAAACGGGGTCCTAGCGAGGTCTAGAACGGGAAACAGCGCGACTAGCAATGTTCGTAGTTTTCCGAGGAGAGAGATATGTCACTCAGCGTCGACGAAGGCAAGAGGCTCGGCCTCCCCGCTCTCCATGGCGAGCTCAACACCAATCCGCGACATTGTCGCCACCCCTATAAATACGTCCCGTCCAAATCGACATGGAACGACCATACTCGTGGCCCGATCCTGCGCCTCGCTATGTCTGGCTCTGTTAGGTGCAACCGGCGGTTAACCCAAAATCCGATGGAGGGGTCTATATGTCTACGTGGTTTCTCCTAGATTTCTCCTAGAAAAGAGGGGAAGGTCGGGTTTCAGACTGTTATAAATACATGGCTTACCTTCACCCCGGCAGTTGCCCCACAGACACGGGATCCAGTTCCAGGAATGTTTCTGATAAAACGTTCTTCCTTTCATTCCCTCCTAACAATCGGGCTACCTAACGCCCTAGATATACCTTCCAAGCCATATACCGAGTCATGATTGAAGAGCCGTAGTGATTCGAACGATCCGAAAAGTTCGGTCCGAAAGGCATTGGCGGGCGTGCAGGGACCGGTCTCATGTTTAGGAGACATTATCGGGATTAGACTAGACGTACGCTGGCCCTAAGGAGCAAACATACCGGGCCGAATAAAAAGCCATAATCGAAGAGCCATGCTTGTCGGCAAGACTCTTCCGAAAGGCGTTGGCGGGCCCGTAGGGACTGGTCTCCTGTTACCAGGTTACTGGTCATGACTACCAGCCTCCATAACCCACAATACCTAGCCTCCCCCGCTTGTACATCCGTCTAGCATACTTGGTGTCTTGCGGAATAAAAACATCCATGTCAAGTATCAGCTAGTGCAAGAAACTGGGCAACTGAAAGAAAATCCGGTCGTCTAACATGTGGAGAGGTACTGCCCGAGGATGTTAGACTTATCCATCATACGTAACGTTAGTACGTCCATTCGGTCGGCCGCCAATCAGTCTTAATTTCCAACAATCATGGTTGCCGAACCCCGGCGCGATTAGCCGGCACGGCAAGCCGCTGGAGTCGGCCGAAAGCAACTACGACATCTTGGCAGCCGAGCAGCAGCCGACCACGCAGCCAGGACCGACATTGGACTCATCCCCAAGTCTCCCGTCCGTCTTCCTGCCCTTACCCACTCCGTGCCTCCAATCCCCCCGACTTCGCCTCGTCATCGGGGGTCGCGGTCGTTCCAACCCTGACCTCCCTTCTCGACAAGCACTGCACCTGCTACTTCAACGTCTACGTGCAAACCCCCCCCCCCCCCCCCCCGGGGAGGGGTGGTACGGTGACATGCCGGTTGAGGCGGTGCCGCGCCTCATCTACTTTACTCTGCGCGTGGACGGCAAAACCGACGCCGATAGCCCAGGACTAGAACAGACCATCTGGACAGAGCTCGCGCACGCATTGCCGTAGCGCTTTAGCCTAGCTCTTTGCACTTGAATTTTCGCCGAGATGCAACCTGCAGTTGAGCTTAAAAATGGCGAGAAGGACTGGCCCGCATGCAGGCTGCTGTTTGCCTTCAGTTGCCTCACGCGGTGCACACATTTCTCCCCTTGGTTTGGTCTGCCAGGCCACTGCCGGCTCATGTTGGACAAGTTGAAAACGCGAAGTACCGGCGTCTACTAGATAACAACTCCCAAATTTAATGGATCAAATGGCGTGCCTTTGAACTCTCAACGCGTGGCGAGCGACTAGGCACCTATCCCTCAACCAATACCAGCTGGTTTCTTTAGCCCCGTCCAATGTGGTTGGCTGGGCTTTCCCGGAGGCGCATCGGAAGCCGTCCTAGGTCACCCGCCTAACATCTGCGCAGAAGCCTGCAACCCTTCTGAAAATTCGGCCAGGCTCCCCGCAACCAGACGGGTACTTGGATTCGAACATAATACCGCCCAACTCACCCCCGCTCTTCACTTTTACCCTTCCTTCCGCAACGTACCTCTGCTACCCTCGCACACCGTCAAGATGGTTACCTTCGAAAGTAGCGCTCTGAGCAAGCTCTGCTCCAAGGATCAGCTTGAACTCCTGGACTCCGTCGATCAGCTCCGTCTACAAGGCATCAATAACTATGTCTCTTTACCACAGATTATTGTCTGCGGGGATCAGTCAGCCGGGAAGAGCTCCGTCCTCGAAGCTATCTCTGGTGTCTCCTTCCCGGTCAACGGCAACTTATGCACTCGCTTCCCTACCGAGCTCGTCTTGCGCCGGACGCCGCATATCAGCGCCAGAATTTCTATTGTTCCACATGAATCTCGAAGTGCATCTGAACAACTTGCTCTCTGCGAGTTCCACGAGCGGCTGGATGGATTCGCTGATTTGCCTAAGCTCGTCGAGAGCGCCAAGCTTGCGATGGGCATCATGCCGCACGGCAAGGCCTTCGCCAAGGATATCCTCCGCATCGAGATTACCGGCCCCGATCGCCCGCACCTCACCATTGTCGATCTCCCCGGTCTCATTCACTCCGCAACAAAGAATCAGTCTGGCTCAGACGTTGAGCTCATCCGTAACGTCGTCCAAGGCTATATGAAGCAACCGAGATGTATCATTCTAGCAGTGGTCTCAGCCAAAAACGACTTTGCCAATCAGGTGGTGCTGAAATTGGCCCGGGCGGTAGACAGCAGCGGCACCCGAACCCTAGGTGTCATCACGAAGCCCGACGATCTAACCCCTGGCTCGGAGCGTGAAGCTCTCTATGTTTCTCTTGCCAGGAATCAAGAGGTTGAGTTCCGCCTCGGCTGGCACGTCCTCAAGAACATGGACTCGGAGAAAGGCTCGTGGAGTCTTGCCGAACGTGATGCTGAGGAGGCCGAGTTTTTCAGCAAAGGTGTATGGGCAGGCCTGCCGCTTGTTCATCTTGGCATTGACAAGCTCCGTGGCCGTCTCAGCAAGGTTCTCCTAAGTCAGATTGCGTCCGAACTTCCTAGCCTTATGAGGGAAATCAACCAGAAGTTCAAGTCCTCCCAGACTCAGCTGGAGAAACTGGGCGAACCTAGGGCCACCCTCGACGAGCAGCGGCTGTACCTCATCCACCTAAGCCAGTCATTCCAAGCCCTGGTCAAAGCCTCTGTAAGTGGCAATTACAACGGCAAGTTCTTCAAGGATGCCTTGACGGAGACGGGCTATCGACAGAGAATCAGGGGTGTTGTGCAGAACCTGAACAAGTCGTTTGCTTCTGACCTCGTTAAATCCGGCCATTATCGAGAGATCGCGGACAAAAGGACGCCGGATTTATCATCTAAGCAAAAGTCAATCAACCGGGACGAGTTCATCAGTCATGTTGAGAACCTGATGTCTAGGACGCGCGGACGTGAACTCCCTGGGACTTTCAATCCGATGGTCGTGGCCGATCTATTCGTCGAGCAGTCGCAGCTGTGGGAGTCGATCGCTCGCGAGCACGTTGACAAAGTATGGAGGGCTGCTCGCGACTTCGTGGATCTTGTCGTTGCTCACATAGCGGATAGCTCCGCGGCAGGGTCTCTCAAGCAGGAGATCTTTCAGCCCGCGATGAAGGAGTTACTATCACAGATGCGAGCTAAGACAACAGAGCTCCCGCTTCCTCATCAGACTGGTCACCCCATTACCTACAATCCTTGCTTTACAGAGACTCTTCAAAAAGTTCATATTGAGAGAAACGGCAAGCACCCAGAGGAAATACTACGCAATTTCTTCGGGGTTAGCGCCCTGAAGTCGACATACCTGAGTGCGACTTATGACCTCTCACGACTGGCGGCTTCCTTGGCTTGAAGCACTGACCCGGACATGGAACGTTCTGCTGCTATGGTGGCAGTGGATTGCTTGGACGCCTATTACAAGGTCAGAAGACCCCTCGATAGATTGGCTCATGGCTTTTGTCATCATCAGATTCGAGCGGTCATTAAACCTTGATAATAGGTTGCCTTAGAGCGATTCATAGACGATGTGGCTGTTGAAGTCATCGAAGCCAAGCTTGTGTCCGTTATCGATGGCATCCTTTCACCCGTGAAGATGTATCAAATGTCACCCGAGTTGGTGTCTCGCATCGCTGGAGAACCTGAGGACAGCCGCATGGAGCGTGAGCAGCTTAATAAGCAACTTGAAGTCTTGAGAAACGGGCTCCACACATGCAGGAGATTTGAGGGCTTCCGTGTCGGTGGAGGTGGGTCTTGAACAAACCCTACTGCCTATGCAGGTTCAGTTCCTTGCCCAGATTTAACTGTCTCTAGACTCAGTTTTTGTTTCCGCCCGAGTGGCCGGCGATCACAGCAATGGTACGGTTGATGACGAAGACTGGTACTCACACTCGGACACAGGCTCCGATTCTGGCACCTCTGGGGACTCAGGCGTCGGAGATCGCATCCGCAGTCCGAGTCGGAGTCGGAGATGAGAAGAAGGGCAAGGCAGCTGCGGAACAAGCCTCGCCCTTGCCGGAAGTAATCTGGAGTTAGGCATGGGGTAAATGATCATAGTCCGCCGTAACGGCTGAAGAGGTGACCCCTTTTGCTAATTCCACCTGGATTCCCGGAATTATTTGCGTACCACTGAAGGTCTCCCGGAAGCAAATATATACTTAACGTCGTTCATCTAAACTCCATCTTTAGGGAATGGCCTATTAAATATAATATCGGCGTGTGCCTGATTGGCTTGAAATAAAGCGCTGCGTATGATACAGCACGTGACCGACAAGTCGACCGACCCGTTAGGGAACGTCATCTGCAGCCCAGCCGCGAATAAGATACATGCTGCGAGGAGACTGGTTATTCCGCGCTTTAAGGCAGGGGCGCGGACCACTAGAGGTTCCATGGAGTCTCCTGAACGCCGCTGAGATGCCGAAAGACACTCGCCGGCATAGACGGCTATGGGTATGTGTTTGCTGTTTGCATACAGTCATCGAAACTGGGTAATGCGGGCAAGCACATGAAATCTCTCACAAGCACACATATACTCGCAGAAAGCAGGAGAACGGAAACGAACTCCACCGGTTAACCTGTTAAGTCCGTGCAATCGATGCCTTTTGCGCGGTGGGTATTCCAAGTTATCATCCTACGCCTTTCCCTGTGAACGGGATGGAACGCAACAGAAACCAACGAGCCTTATGCCGTTCGCTGTTTTGTGATATCCAACCTTACGTCCGAGCAGCTCGATCTTACCCTTTGCATAACCGTACCTCCTTTGGATTCGTACAGTACAGCAACTGAAGCGCGCACTGAGATCGCTCTCGCTGCGGAAAGCCGCTGTCAACTGCTCGTAAATCTCCTGCTAAAGCAGCTTCTTCTCCTTCAGCAGAATCCATAGGGGTAGAAGCTGAGGCTGGTCGAACTTTGTTGACGGTGTTATTGGCGATTCGGCTCCGGCGGAATTGCTGTAGCTTCTAATAACAATTCTTCAAATGCGTAGTAGGTTCCTAACTATCCTGCTCGTGCCTATATCCTCCCCATTTGATCAGGTACTCTACCCGCCTTGCTTGCCGTCGTAAGTCCAGGATCTCCTCGACCTTGAACTCGTTTTTCTGAATCTCCTCGGGCGGAGCAAGGACACTTGATGGAAAGGCGTGTGCCGTCGAGGAAGTCGCCTTGGCCAGTGACTTGCGTCGTGGGCTTTCGGGTGCGATAACTTTCTCTCCGTGATTCCTACAGGCATTCCACCGGAACTCTAGCTGGAAAGTCGTCTCCTTGCCCATCATAACGCGCTTGAGAACCGCATTTCTAAGTAACCATCACTCGGACTTTGCCACAGGGGTTTTGGCTGTCACCTCTCCTAAAGCGGACTCCTCCTAAAAAAGTTAGCAAGGTTACGAAATGTTTACGATGAACGATTTTGGGGCCTACTTAAAGTGGTACGTTAATGTCGTAAGCGCGAGACAGGCAAGCGCCAAGCGAAATTTTCGTTGCCCTAGGGTTAATATTAGGCATATTGAAGGATATTTCAGCAGTCACAGTGATCGAATGCAGGAATCTGGCGTAACTCTCTATGTTGTCCTCGGGAAGGACTGATCTAGTCCGTGGGCAATTGCCCCTTACATACACGATTAGGTGACAAAGGATGTTCTGTGGACAAAGGGTGTCCCAGGAAGCATCCTGTAACCTGGACCCACCAGCCTGCAAACACCTGAAAGCACCATCTGCCGACAGGATAAATATGATTCCATCCAGACGCCGGTAAGCCTAAACTCCGCTATATCGCTTAAACCAAATTTAAATTACCTACAAACGGCTAGGCGATATCCTTCTTAACTCCGTCTCCAACGTAAAAAGACGTATTCTGATAGTGTAAATCTGCTTAAGGTCGAAGCCCTTGGCTATTGTCAAGTCACAGGCCTTTTGGAACTTCAATTTCAACGTCCCGTTACTGACTTGCAAGCATCGGCAGTCACTGTACCTGCGAACAGCTACATCTCGTAGTCCCGGTACGCGAAGCGAAACAGGATCCAAACAGCTAACTTCCGAGGTCTCAGGGATTGAGTCTATGCAAGCCTGGCTAGAAACCTGATATGGCTGGGCCGGAAGCACATGAATGTTAATAGGTGGCAAAGCCAAACGTAGAAAAAGGAGGGGCGCTTTCGCTTGCGTCCTAAGTGCTGCTTTTCCTCTTCGGTATATGGCTCCTTTCGGACGTCTTATGGCACATGACTGCAGTGTCCTGCCCTGCCCTACGTACTTATGAGGCTACTCAGGTGATATCTGCAGTTTGTAATGTTTTCCCCCAACAGGATCGCGCCAGAAATGCAGGCCACGGTTGCAAAGGGATCCTATGCATCGCATAAGGTTATAGACGGCATTCCAGACAGGGGTTTCGCCCGAAATCTCCTACTCCGTATCAAGGTCCACGGCTCTCTTAGCGAACTATAATGCAAACGCTCCCCTGCTGGTTAACCGTTGCATAGGTACGCTAGCCGACTCGCTAGCCTCCGCATAATTGAATAACATGTCGAACCTAAGCCTCTTCCCGACCCAGTAGATTGGCTCCATGCCTGGAACTGTTTCTCCACTAGCTGCCAATCAATACCCCGCCCATCAAATCGCTTAACTAGATCCCGTTCGGATCGGTCCGTCTCGGGTACGGCAATCTTAGTTTCGTCAGCCCTAAACAACTTCGTAGACGGCGCCGTTTTGGCAAGCAGCTCATGCAGCTTTAGGCGGAGAAACTTGATCCCAGAACGCAGATGGCGCAAGGAGGGGGTCTTGCTCGGTGTCCTGGATGATTGGTCTGTTCTTTAAAGTCAGCTTCCAATCGATAGCATAATGAATAACAGATAGGTGGGAATTCGTCAGTGTTCAAGTCTTCGTCCCACTCAGACAACTTTAGCAGTGGCAATGTTTTGGACTACGGTATGGGTGGGTTTGGCCACATGAGCTTTCTTCATGATTCACCTGAACGCCTGGTGTTTGAAGTGGCGAGGCTGGCTACCTCCCCGACCTCATCATATGTCAGCCAATGGGGCATGTCAAACTCCAAGTTATAGGGGTATATTTAGTTAGTTAACTCCACCCGCCCACTATTTCCCGGCTACGGCTAGAATGTAATAACATCAGGGTAATATCATTAAGAATAACAATTATCGCAAACTTTTAGCACCTTGCTATTTTGTGATAACTGATTCGATTTTAACGCAGTTGAAGCCATTTGCGCCTCTTCTTAATGGATATTCAAGCCTAGCTTCGACATACCAAGAGGTAACGCATTCGGGAAACGTCGCCGTTAATTGCAGCTGTTGAACGCTTACAATAAGTGGGATAAATGAAGGATTACGCTGAGAGTTGTGGGAAACAACAAATGATGGAGGTCATGTTGCATACTAAATGTATAGGACTATACATACTAGCTGTCTAGGGAATGTTGTGGGGCGGTTGAGGTAACTTAACAAAAATCCCCCTGCCAGTTGTAGGTTGCCTTACCCTTTACTTTTACACGACGTATTCCTGCCGCTCATTCGCCGGGGGAAGGCAAGGAGGGTCATCGCAATATCATACGGATGGCAGATGTAGAGATGATACGACTCTACGGCGTCGGCACCGCCGCGCCTTACGCAGTCAGCAAGGCAGCCCTGAGCGCGGTGGTTGTGAAGTTCAGCGCGCGGTACCAGAAGGAGGGGATCCTCTTCATGAGCATCTTGCCGGAACTAGTCGACACGGGCCACGTCTATCTCGCTGACCGCATGTCAACGCTTAACTTCGGGGGACTAAAATTGCTAACGACGACACAACGCCGGAGCAGGAAAGGAAAGGGGCTATGGCAGTGGCCGCTAAGTTTCCCAAGATGGTGCCTCAGTTCAAGAGTCCGATTATCCCTGAAGAGTCGGTCAGCAGTGACCCGGCGGTCATCGAGAACGTGGGTGTCGACCGCGGAGACGGGGCATCCGTTGTTTCTCAGTTCGGGAACAAGCAGTGGCTCTGGTGAGTACATCTGGCTATCTCTCTTAGCCCTCCGATGTATCATACTGCGTTGATATCTGTCACGGGTTCATCACGCCCCTCTGTAGGTCTAGAGTTAGAAACCTTGTTAATTTCTTAACGACCTTATCCTCTTCCTGATGCGTAGAAAGCGTATTATCCCATTAGGTCCAACCCACGCCAGAGGAGGCTGTCGAAGTTAGCTATGCATATCACGTTTCTCTACCCGAAAATCAGGAATAAATAGCCTCTGTGAGGCAGCAGAGACTCACCCCTGTCCTGGATATGCTAAGCAATTGAAGAACCTTCAGTAGGCCTTTAGGCACGACCGGAGCCGGTCAGAGATCCAGAATTGAACCTCTAACTACAGCATCAAGATGCTATCAGTCGATCAGTGGCAGCGCAACTTACTTGACTTGACCCTTCGACGTTATAGGATTCCCGGTTACCTGCTTTTTCCAGTGCAGCTATACGTCAACCCTTGGAGTATGCAAGCCACATCCTTCAGCTAGAGGCCAAGACAAAGGGGGCCTGCAGCTCACGATACGCTTGACAGCACACACCGTCGCTGCCCTTTGTCTATGGAATTGAGCTATCTGAAATCCGATGTACGATTGCTAATAGGGCTCTTGATCATACCCTGTCTCAACAACGTCCATGAGGATGCAAGCACGCTTTACCAATGAAGGCGTGGAGCAGAGCAGGTATAAGTTGAAGCACCAGGGCTCGCATCCTTAGCGAAAGACATGCACTTCCCACTGAATTAGCAGAAGACTCAGGACACCCTTCGGCCAATATAATTATCCAGTCCTTCCAGAGCTCAACATGGGCAATGAAAATTCCTCTCGTCCCGGGTATGACACGACTGGCATATCCACAACGTCTTCGAAGCCTACAAATGAGTCCCGAAGCGGCTATGACACTAGCGGCACACCCCAGCCCCCACCTAGCTCCCAACGGCCTATCCTGCTATCCGCCTCGAACGCCGGGGGCTTCTTCTGTGGCGTCGGAGTGACTCTTTTCGTCATAGTTAGTAGACCTTTCGCTGTCGGCTTCTCGGATTCCGCTGACTACGTTTCCGCAGATCACCTTGGCTATGTGGATTGAGAAGTCGAAGAGCTGAGGTAGGAATAGAGCTCAGTACGATACACGGAGCAGGAGGTGGTCAACTTTTAGAGTTGGATCGGGGAGGATCTCTCACCCCGCTATGTAGTAGACTGATAATGGGGAAGTTATGCATTATCTCTGGTGGCGCAGCAAAGCGATGATATTCAAGTGCTCTATGTCAGATTGTGATAAATAAGTGTCATTAGGTTGATATAGTAGATGGTGCTGCCATGCAACCATGCTTGATGCGATCGGATATGTAATCAGTCCACTTGGGTCTATATATAGTACACGCACGTAACTCAGGCTTCCGATCCCGCGTCCTTTTTCCGCAGGCGTGGAATACGATAGGCGCACCTTTAACAACTGACTAGTCCCCACTCCTTCCTCAGAGAGCCATTACGTTCAACAGGTGGAAACGTCAGGGCCTCCTTCGACGTGGGTACACTTTAACTATTATACCCTCATTCCTACTTACCAAGAACGGTATACTCGCTGAGTTTCTGGTAGATCTATCAGCAATATAGGGTCGTTATGCTAAATAGGGGCCGTCGTGTCAGCATACTAACTCCTAATGGGCTTAAGTGGGCTAGGATACAAATAAGGAGAACTTGCCTTGTAGATGCCCGGGATGCTGTGTGCCTGAGGGGGTAGCGGTCGCCTTGCCCCCGGAGATGTTGATCTGGGCGCATTCCATTTAGCGAGAATACGTCAGCTTAGACCGGATAAAACACAGAGTCGCAGACTAGGAGTCGCCCAAGGTGTCCTTACATATAGCTGGGCGCCCTGCAGGGAGCTTGCGGAGTGCAGAGAGATCATCTTGCCCGCAGGATGTACTGGCCGTCGTGCAGGCAGTCGGGGATCTGGATTTCGTGCTCTCGGGGGTACTCTATGACCCTAGACGTTCCCCAGACCCGTTTGTTGAGGCCGTCCTCCTAAATCCCCAACCCGCAGAGAGACACACGTTCGTTTAGCGGCTGCATTCGGGAGCCCTTGGAGTGATTAATTACTCCTCTCATCGACCGTCGCCGACACCCAAGTCGCTCGTGGCGTCCTCGACCTTCTTGAGGTACGCCAGCGTTGAACCCAGGTAGCTAGAGTCCATGACGTCTTCGGCGCTGGAGTCCAGCGTGTGTCTCCAGACGGCTGTCACCGCCGAGCCGGCCATGACGTCCAGCACGGCGTCCGTAGCCTTGGGCTGGCCCGTTGGGCGGGCCGTCGTAACTCGACGTCCGGACGCCGTGCGACACGAGGTTCGTCGTGCCGTCGGCCTCGAGCTGTACGAGATGGTGTGTCCGGAAGCCAGGCCGGCGCATGCCGCCGCCGCTGCGAGGGAAGAGTATCCCATTATGCTGCCTGGACCGAGTGGCCGTCGCTAGGAATACGCTGTTGTCCGGCCCGGTCGAGATCAGGATGGTGGTGAATAAGGGCGGGCAGTGCTGTTTTATGCTTTTCCAGCCTCAACATGCGACAGCCGCAATTTAGGTCTAATGATCACCACCCACGGCGGCGATATCCAACATTGACGCTGATCATTGCTCGAAGTGTTGATATTCCACTATCTTTATTACGGCAGCGCTAGGGTATGTCCAATGTAATAGGGCCACAGTTTGATAGATAACCGATGGGGTTGCTGAGAGAGGCTCCGTGAAGCATAGCCGCCGAGGGTTGGGGTCTGGCCGTCTCGTTTCGGTAGGCAGTTCCAATTGTCTTATATCCTTTCACCCGGTGGCCGACACGAATGCTGGTGCATGTTCAGGATCCTGCCGATCTTACTGCGAAAGGGCCTATCTCTGAAACCAAGCCGGCGTAAAGCGCCGGCACGGCGGCGCGACTTCGACTGGTAACCTGGTCTGATCTGTGACATTCTTCGGCTTGCTGAGCCGAATGGGCTTTTCTTCTCTTCTGCTCTCTTCTTCTTGTATTTTCAAGCATAGATCAATCCATGCCGCGACCCCTAATCTGTTAATTAGCTGTCGTGACCGCACCGGGCTCGGACATCGTCGCATTGAGCATAACCATGGACCGAGGGTGACATTTGGCAGTTGCAAGTAGATTATTGGAAGATACTGCAATTTAGGATGGAAGTAAGTACAGGAGCCAATTCAAACCTCTTAAATTATGACGTCACCTTGATTGTGTACGCAAAGGTAAATTGATGACGCGTTGTGAGGACGCTCGTAGCGGCCAGCAGGTGTGCCGCGTCTCTTGGAGGCTGTAGCTCAGCTTACAGTCATTATATGCGAATATCGAGCAGAAAATTATACCTATTATTACTGCGCAAAGCAGAAATATATACAGGCTGGGAAAAGTTGTGATTTCGGCATGGTTGGTCGCTCGTCATACCCACCACCCTGTTGAAGTGAGGGTCAAGGTCTAGCTACAAGTACAGTGACATGTCTCTCTGTCAGTGTTGTGTATATAGATAGGTCTCTGCCACCTAGATAACAGCTAGAGTGAACTTCAATATATACGCTCATTATCCTGGCTTTCAGCACACCCGTGAGTCATCTTACTGCGAAGTATTCCATGCACCAAAGCGGAGAATGGTATCTGTTTCGAATCGTCAAATAACCAAGGTATGTCTTGGTTCTCATTTCCATGCTTAACTGCGTGGGAATAAAGCGACTCATTATGCCTCTGCTTTTGTGACATAAGCTAGAGAACAGCTACAGCTCGTTGACAACCTCAAATGGCTCATTGTGGCTTTCCTCTAACGTCTGCGACGAGCCCCCCTTCCAGCCTCCTCTACTCATCGGTAACCCACTCACCATAATCTGCCCCATCAGCGTCCTCTTTTCTCTGTGTCCTCTTCCCCAGCGTCGAAGCTCTCCCTTACAAGCCGAATGCCACCCAATGCTTCCTCTAATTCATCGCCTTCCATTGTAGTCATTCGGTAGAATATCTCCTCCCTGCTTCTACTTTCGGTTGATGCCAGTGGGTGGGAAAGGATCAGGATAGATCGGGTTTTTGGAAGCGACTGCTCAGGGTAGGAACGATCATACTAGAAACCATCATAAGAACCCCTAGCCACGGGACTGGTACTTTCCCGTGTTCCATATCTCTCCAATATTCTCGATGCGCAAACAGAGTTCGGGATGAAGCTTTTCCGTAATGTGCAATAATGGTATGTCCCAAGGACCAGGTTGACGGTGAGTGAACTTAAGATCTCCATAGCCAAAGTGCGGTATGTACGGCAGCAGGACGAAGTAGAACCTATCCTTCTGTATGTTCAAGCACAAGGTCCCCCTAAATTGGCCTGGGTTTTGTTCTGGGTGGCGTCGCCTTGCCCAAGTCAAGTTGTCGTGTTCATCTGGTGGTGGAACACGGTAGACTTTAAGTCCCGTTGGATAAAATGACAGAGCGAGTTTTCTTGTGAGAGAATTAACAGAAATAAAAGGTGAGGCTAGCTTGGCCGTAGGCATGATCCGGACGTCAGATGCAAGCAAGTCAACATAAGGAAAGCCCCTAACGAAATCGTCCACAATGACATGACGGTGCTTGCTCTCCTCTTCGAGCGCGGAGTTCCATATCGTGAGTTTCAATTCGTCGACGAATTTCTCAAACTGGTGAAAAGTTTCCATGGGTGTCGATGGATAATCAGGACGACGTGTGGATAAATGATAGAAACCAGGTGATTCTTCTTTCGAGTACGCATGTAGAGATCAGTTGTTTCGTATAATGCTGGTGGGTTTTGAAGTTGGATGCTTTCAAGAACCTACAGTACGTGATGCTTAAAAAGACCATCCATTTGAAAAGGAGGCAGGAACTCAGTGGAGATGACGACTATACGAAAGTAGCCCCACGGGACCAAGCACCTTCCGTATGAAAACTCCTTTAACCAAGCCACCTAACAGCGTAAGCTGTGACCTATAATATTCTGTCATGGTGGAAAGCATTCTCTGCTTCCTTCCAATGTTATTTGATCCGATGTCGTGGTGTGTCATGTACCCCGCAATTATATTCCCCCCTATACAGGGTATTAGTCCACCAAGCACGGAACACTCGGCGTTCAAACGGCAATCTTAGCCCTATATACTAGGACAGGCAAGCATAGCTGGACCACATAACCCGGAGTAACTTCTCTCAACGCAGCGAAGAGGACATGCCGATCAGCAGTTGCACGGAAAGCTCTCACACGTTTCCCCCGACTTTTTAATACGCATATCTGGTAAGTGTCTATTTCGCCTTCCCCGAGTTCATGGCGATATTGTGGTAAGAGAGCGATGCGAGTTGATGCGCCGGTGACAGCTATCGTCTAGATACTAGCAGGTCACCGACTTCTAGCAATTAATTAGGGAGGGAATCTTTATAGCTCTCGACATGCTGACCCAAAGATGCCGCAACTACCGCAGGTCCGAGCTGGCAACAACTGTGATATCGCCTTCTTCTAAAGCAGGAAAGGGGATGGTTACGTAGTTCTTGACATGAACGGCGGCCTCCTATTTTTCGAATGCGATACATACTGAGCATTCCCAGCTCCCTGACGCCAGCGGTAGGTGCGCCCGAAGATCTCTGATGGGTATCTGGCCAAGCTCGGAGCCAATCGCCCCTGAAGCCCAGCTCCAGTGTGGTGAAAGAGGACTAGATAGTTTCTGTATCAGCATGTTGAAAGTAGCCCACGTGATTTTGCCAGGCATCTTGCGACCTTTTGGAAGCTTGGAGGCAAGCTGCTATTTCTCGTCCGGTCGCCTCTCGCCAAACTCTAACCATTGCAAGAGCCTTCCTGGCCAGCTAAGAGCTACCTGAGGTGGAGGGTGTCAAACACCGGGGAAGATGACTAGATGGCAGTTTGCTGCATTCGTCAGATCTTCTAGGCTTTACCGGATCTTGGAGCATGGCGATGGCCAAGCGCGTAGGGAGCAGAATGTATTCAGCACTACAATTGCAGGGCATAGAAGCTGAGTTGCCAGTGGACGCACTTCACACTTGGGCCATAAGTACCGTAACACATCGAATGGATTGGCAGGCTTCCAACTTTCTTCTCTGTATCTGCTTCTGCCTCGCACACCAAGGGGCCAGCATTGACGGTCGCTAAGGTGCAGTTCTCAAACTTTCAGAAGAGCTTGCTGAATGACCTTTTTTGATGGAGTACGGTAGTACAAAGGTCGGAAATTTCGACGAATCAAAACAAATCAGGCATCGACCCATAATTCTTTCAGTACCGATTCCGTAGCTGAATGCTTGTGTCCGTGCGTTCAGCAAATTTAAATAAAATAATTAATTTTAATTGGGTGCATAGTGGAAAATGGGGACGGTATCCACAAGCAAAAATAAAGATACCTGGGTTACAAGCCCCACAATACATTTTCGGAAAAGCCTAAGTATATTCAGAATCAGCAGCGTTTGCTGAAAGTTTGAGAACTGCCCCTAACCCATATGCGAATGGCATGGTACTTTTTATCACTGGTATCCCCAACCGCTATGCGCTTTCGTGGTTACCAATATAATATGTAATCCATGATATGATGCGCTGTTTGAGTGAATAATCTATAGGTGAAGCTGAAGCCTTCCCCAGCCATGCCAGTCTGAGACCCTGGCACGGATGATCCCCGACGGATCGTGTTCTGCTCGTGGCTTGAGTGCATTCAGATCTCACGTGGCTGAGCTGATGTGGCCCAGCAAGATTGCGCAGCGGACGATTTTCAGCCCCACGAGGCGGAGTAGTAGATAAGACTTTGATAAGCCTGCTGCCAGTCTGGATGGGGCTGCCATGGTGGGTGGCGGTGGGTACGTGTGCCCTGAAACCACGCTGGGCAAACTGTGCAATCAAGGCACTTAACGTCAAAAATTCTAGGCTTCGTATTTTCTCTTCTTTCTTCCCTTAGCCCACTTTCGTACGCTCCGGTCAAGTCACGTCACGTCAACACCCTCAACCCGCAACACGGTCCTACGCCAACTTCTCCCAAATTCCGTTCGGGTTGCCAGATTCCCTTCCTCTCGCCCCCCTTATTCTTCTATCAGCTCGGTTTTTATTGATTTTGATTCTTCGCAACCTCTGTGGTCGTTGTGTGTTGGATACACTAGGCTCAGACCTTTGCCTCACGTCATCAACCATACAAAAAGATTGCTGCCAACTTTTCACACGGTCAGCCTTGGGTAGCCAGTTTATCCCCAAACTGCTCATCCATCTACAGCTACAAACAGAGGAGGAGACGAACAAAGAGCAAGAGAAGTACAGAGGTCGCCAAGTCCAAACTTCTTTATCCCCAACGCCACAAACTCTCCTGTTCCTACCTGGTACTCCTGCTAGCCCGCCCTTTATCTACGACCTAGAAGCCTCTCGAGAGACCTGGCTCGGAACTGTGCGCACGCCAACATCAACAAGCTCCCGCTGCTCTTCCCGTGTCCTCCGCTTCTTAAGATTGCCTGGCGTCTTTTTTCTCCTTTTTTCCTGCGAAGAATCCAATAATAAACCGACGAACCCCCTCTGCAAATTTGTCTCTCTGTGGCTTTAACTAGTCATGGCGAGCCCTTTGCAGTTTGCTTATCGAACCCAGAAGGCCATCGGTATCTTCGATGCCGAGCCTGTCTATGAACCCCTTGCTGGTTTCGTTAAGCCCGAAGGGAATCTGCGATGCTGTGTCTACTCGCCCTGTGGCCGCTACCTCGCCTGGGCGTCTAATGAACGTGTCTGTGTAGTCGATGCTTCCGTCGGCCACACCCTTACGACCGTGAACGCCCCCAACGTATTCGAGCTTGGCTTTTCCCCCCGGGGTTCCTTCCTCAGCACCTGGGAACGACCCGCCAAGGATGAAGCCGGCGATGCTACCAAGAACTTCAAGATCTGGCGTACGGTCGAGGATCTTCCCGAAGGCGTTGAGAAGCAGCCCGTAGGACAGTTTGTTCAGAAGTCCCAGACCGGTTGGAACCTGCAGTACACCTCGGACGAGCAATTCTGTGCTCGCCTCGTTACCAACGAGGTCCAGTTCTACAGCAGTGACGACCTCAAGACTGTCTGGAATAAGTTGCGAGTGGAAGGCGTTGCTGACTTCGCCATCGCCCCTGGTCAGAGTCATAACGTGGCTGTCTTCATCCCGGAGCGTAAGGTGAGTCAATTCAGCCTTGATGTCGTGAATATCACAGACCAGAGTCTAACGTGTTCCTTTCTAGGGTCAACCCGCTGCGGTCAAGGTCTACAACGTCCCTCAATTCAATACTCCCATCTCGCAGAAGACATTTTTCAAGGGCGACAAGGTTCAGCTAAAGTGGAACAGTCTGGGGACTTCGCTGCTTGTGCTAGCACAGACCGACGTCGACAAGTCGAACAAGAGTTACTACGGCGAGACGACTCTTTATCTGCTTAGCTCCAACGGGTCCGTCGATGCTCGTGTAACTTTGGACAAGGAGGGGCCCATCCACGATGTCAGCTGGTCTCCCAATGGCAAGGAATTCGGCGTTATCTACGGGTATATGCCTGCGAAGACGACCATCTTCAGTCACCGTGCCGTGGCGAACCATTCGTTCGCTATTGCGCCCCGTAACACGATCATTTTCTCGCCTACTGGACGATTCGTCTTGGTTGCTGGTTTCGGCAACTTAGCTGGACAGATTGATGTATACGACTTGGAGAG
The DNA here is from genome assembly GCA_004155935.1 of Monosporascus sp. GIB2. Lineage (NCBI taxonomy): Eukaryota > Fungi > Ascomycota > Sordariomycetes > Xylariales > Monosporascus > Monosporascus sp. GIB2. The sequence continues at coordinate 102,451 of QJNV01000098.1, read as the reverse complement.
AGACTACCACAAGGTCTGTACTATCGAGAGTGGCAACCCTAGCGTGTGTCAGTGGAGCCCGGACAGCCGCTACATCATGACTGCCACTACGTCTCCGCGTCTACGGGTTGATAATGGTGTCAAGCTGTGGCACGTTGGAGGGGGAATCATGTATAACGAGGACATGGTTGAGCTGTACAGTGTGGCGTGGAGGCCGATCTTGCCCGAGAATCTCCCCAGCGGAGATCCGTTGAACCCGGTTCCGACCCCCCACTCGTCAGCGGTCGCATACCTGGGCACGGTCAAGACGCCATCCAAGCCTGTTGGTGCGTATCGCCCGCCTGGGGCTCGTGGCATGTCTACGCCGCTTCATTTTAGACGCGAAGACGAAGGCGGTGCTGCTCATATCATGAGTAATGGTACCCCTAATGTGGGTCCCAATGGCTTTGGGCGGCCCCGTCAGCACGTGCCTGGCGCAGAGTTGCTGAAGTCGGGCACACGGTCCGTCCCCGGCGCAGCTCCAGCTGATCCTGCCGCTGATGGTGACGAGAACCTGTCAAAAGCCGCACTAAAGAACAAGAAGAAGCGGAACAATAAGAAGGCGAAGGAGTCGGAGTCCAAGAAGGATGGGCTGGCACCTCCGGGTCAGGAGCAAGGTCATGGTTCTGGAAATGAAGGACGCAGCCCTGAACGTCGAGGTCAGCATAATCCGCAGAATCAGCGCCACCACCGCAGCCGCTCGCGGAACAATGTGCCCGGTGGTCACCACGGTAGAAACCGCAGCAACGCACCCCGAAATGCCCCCCAGCAGGATGGCGGCGTCCCGCTGGCTCCCCAGGCGCAGGCCTCGCAGGTTCCTTCTGTGGAGACACCTGCCGCACAGCATCCGGATGCGAAGAAGCTCCGCAGCTTGCAGAAGAAGCTGAGAGCTATCGAGGACCTGGAAATGAGGCAGGCCGCGGGTGAGAAACTGGAGGATACCCAGCTGAAGAAGATGGGCACCAAGGCTGCGGTCACGAAAGAATTGGAGGCGTTGGAGAAACTGACTCGCGCGTAAAGACCATCCGTCTGGGCGGACCGTTGGCTACCGGAGATCCGAAAAATAAAACTGCCGCAGTAGGCAGACATATAGTACCGAAATCCTAAGGTTACAAAGCGAGTCGATGTGCCAAAACTGTCAGGATATGTAATACTATCAAGTGCCTGCTTGCAACTGCATAACCCTTAGTAGTACATTCTATGGACTGGTATCGGCCTTCTGAATGGTTACGACTATTGTGGCTTCCTCTGAGGACCTATAGACCACATTTGTCTGAGGCCGCCTTTATGCTCTTAAGGTCTTTCGTATACCATATAAGTCGGGTTTCCCTGCTTATGCGTGTAAACGATATGCAAGGACGAATGAGGTAAAAGCTGGAGTACCTCTACATCCCACCTCCCCACCATAATTCGGTAGCAGAGTCACAATGATCCAAAGCAACCGATTCCAATACTATTCAAATTACTTACGCTCGATACCCATGGAGTTTGCAGCGTTATCCTTTCACGATGCTGATTATTGATTCGGCCACCCTAATGTCCAGCTCAGTATGAAACTACATTGCACACGCTCTGGACACCGCCCGAAACTACCTGAGAGCGTTCCCTGAGCCTAGAAATGCGGCATTCAGTCCCCGTATGCAACGAGCCTTATCGCCACTGGAAGCTAGCAATTAACGGGGGGCTTAGACCTGTCCGGAGTGGACCTGCACTGTTAATTAACAGTCGCTCGTTCCCCGACGACGCGAAGCGCCGGCCATGCAAGGGAGTCCGGCCTCAGCGGCGACTAACGACCCAACGCAACCCGGTTGGCGGGAGGTTGCCCTTTTGCTGGATTTTCCTTCATCCTATTGAGGCCACCATGGTTTCCGTCGTTCCGTTCCAATTCTATCGGCTTGTTCAGCGCCGCAGCGCCTGTCGCAGGCCCGCTCACAGCAGCGGGCAACGTACGCGGGTTTCTAGATAGCACATCGTCCGCGAACCAGTGCTTGGACGCATAGCGCACGCGGGAGTCGCATTACGTTGCATGTCGCGGTACCTGCTGCGTCTTGAGTCAGCGATACCCCACGGGTCGCGCCAATACGGATGGGCGAACCGAGGGTTGCGTTAGCCGATGGTATTCTCATTTTGGCAGATCTCGTGCGTCCCGTGGCCGCTAAGCAGGCTGCCGCGAGTCGTCCTCGGGCTCCTCCTGAAAGTACTTTGGCAATTGTGCGCGGCTTCATGCATCTAATGGCGATTCAGCTACGAGTTTACAATACAAGTGATTTATCACGAAGCTCAAACCAGTTGACTCTGATAGCAAGTAGGCGTTCACTAGCCTAGGAAGCATAGCTGGAGTAGTCCAGATACGAAGCCGTGGGGGTTTCATAGCCCCTTACGGCGAAGATGGAAGGAAATTACTAAAGCTAAGCTAAGCGGCCTGGGCGTACGGCTGCTGCGCAGGCAAGAGCACGGCTGAGAGGCTCGAGACGTCAGACCTGCGCAAAGGCAGGGGTAGATAGAGCAACAAGACGAGAGGCATTCCAAAATAGGCACTGTGCGCATAATCCCCTCACTGTGGCTATAGGTATTATATCCTGATATGCACTGAAGAAGCCCCTGACGATGAGTTGGAGCCCCTATTTCGGCTGAACAAAGACGAACAAAAATACGGGGCGAATATTGAAGCTCGAGTATATCCCGGGCATAGTTCACAACAGCGACTTTCACCGGAACCAGTAACGCAATACAACAGCAATCCGACACGCGTTTAAACCTCATTGTTCTTACTATGTTCTGACACATTTCCAGGGACTGTTATAGTCGCGAAGCTTGCTGTCCACTTTAACAAAACGCTGTGGAGGAAGAAAGGTTGGGCGTGTTGATGAACACAAAACTGTTTTACTGGCCGATGATAGTGCCATGTCTCATGCATAAATATACGCGACATACCGCACTCAACGTGGTCCAGGTAAGTGACCAACCAAAGCAATATCACCACACTTTCACACCACACCTGACAGAGCGCAATTTACCACAACGACTGCTAGTCAGAACTCCAAACAGCTAAGTAACACAAGCATCTCCAACTTTACGCGATCAGAATGAAGACGGCGCAACTAACCACCTCTACGCCGGAGTGGGAGGCGGGTCCTCCCAACAGCCTATTCCCAGAAGGAAGGAGGCCAAGAATGAACCGCCAACACCGTGTCCGAAAGGGCAGGGAGGCGAAGCTGAAGGCTGAAACCGAAGCTTCTGCTGCCCTGGAAGCCTCTTCTGATGAATGTGTCTGGTTCCACGATCAGCCCTTCGAGGACGATGCAGCCTGCTTTGACGAAGAGCTCCTCGAGGGGGACGAGGGCCGGCCCGGCGATGAGCCCCTCGAAGAGGATGAGCCATGGCTCGACGATAAGTCCCTCGAGGAGGATGAAGTCTGCTTTGACGACGATCCCCTCAAAACAGACGAAGCTGAGGCGCAGACCTAACGTGACGACTGCGAAAAAAGGAAGATGAGACCCAGGCTTACTGGTTCGAGGATACGAACCCTATGAGGACATGGAAACAAGTTACGCGGGGGCGCCGCGCGGTCTCTAGTCTCTCGCCATGCACGGTCAAGTAAGTTATCACTGTCTACATACTGCTCTTACCGCACATTCCCTCTTCACGCTTCGAAGACTACTCGGGCTTTGACGACTAGTCGAAGGCCTCATTAGGGGGCCCTCTCGATAGTCATAGCTGATCTGTGTTGGGGTATTACATCCTAGGGTAGCGCTAGTGTAATTGTACCGCTAGGCTGCCAGGTTAATAATATCCCATCAAGACGCGTCACCGGGTGGTCTTTGGTGAATCATGAATGCGTCCATTAAAAGCTGATAACCTACCGGTTGTGTGTAACAGGGTTAATATTCGCCGGGAACGGCACGGCTGAGTTGGGTGAGAGTGCCCCCCTCCCTTCGGGAACTGGTGCATCAACTTAAGCCCCGTGTCGAAGTTCGTCAGCTTAAGACTTTTTCGCATGATAGACATTTGCAAACAGGAAGAACGCTCTAAGAATGGACCGACTTCCTATGGGATCTACGGAGTGCGGGTAATTGTGCTGCAGATGTGGATTACGTCGGCTGTAGCTGATCGGTGACAGGGAAACATGACTTAAAGGTCTCGCTTGACCCGCGATGGACCTTTGACTCTTCGGTTGTAAGGGGGGAGTGGGGCTCACGTCTTTATATGCAACATAATCGAGATATATAAATGCACATACTGTCATCGAGGTAACCCATGAAAATTCTTCCTCGAGGCTACCGCTGACGGTGAATGGATGAATACAGACAAGCGGGTAGAACCCGTGGAGAAGCCCGAATATTTTGCTGGTTGCGCTGAGCTCGCTACTCCATTGTCTCTTGGGCCTTTGATGGCCGAGGGCGTTGGCAGCATTGAGCACAGTTTCTGATTGGTATTTGAATAAAAGCTTTAAGCATGGCTGCGGCGTCGAAGTGTTGTTTCCCTGGGGCATATCCCTAGCCCCACGTATGTGATCAGGTAGGCTTGGGGCCCCAGATTCACAGTCGTTCATACGTGACTAGTTATTTCAGATATTGCCGGTTCCACTTCATCGCTCACCCCCTTCTATGCCAGGAACTGTAAGTCTTCGGTGCTTTCTAGGTTACTAGGCTGAGGAAGGGCTTAACATCACCTTGTTGAAAACCGAACGACGGAATCGCCCTATTCCAAGCCTAAAGTACCCCTCTGAATAATCTAACTATCTTTCATGCTTAACTTATCCTCGACGAGTCCGCAAGTTTCCCAAAGTAGTAGCTATATAGTAGATCCGCTTGGCATATTAGACTCACAATGAGCAGCAGTCATCACCTGGTTGCACTTTTCGAGACATTGGGAACGCAACCTACGGATAATCATTCAAGCGGTCCACTTGCAACTTAACGCTAGACTTTCCGATCTATGGTCTTTGTCAAACGTGAAAAGTTGCTACACAAAAGCGCTTGGACTCTCGGACAAGGATGAGGGCATTGAGCATATATATTGCGACAACATCTAGCATGGCTACAGAGGGATTAACTCGAAAGTGTCACTGTGCAGCATGAAAGAGTCGATGGTACTCATGAACACCCCCTACAATCTAGTCTTTTGCTTCAATAGGGTCGAGTAAAGGGGTACCGTATGAGAACGGTGATAGGGTTCATTCGACGACCAGTCACCAGTCTTCAACTAAATTCAGACGACCAAGAAACGTCACGTCTTGAAGTATTAAGGAAGAAATCTCTTGCCGGCCGGTGAATCGTCTCTAATGCTGTGTATTGGTGGGATTGACGGGCAACATGCGAAGAAGTTGATAGAAGCTACCAGATTAGACTAGTACATGAAAGTCTAGAAGCCCAGTTATGTTCGCCCGAAACTGTCGGCTTTTGGAGTGTGCGGGGGACAGCGTACCCCTGCTACCAGTGACAGTAAATAACCATGACGACATTGAGCACGTGTGCCAATTCTGCATTCGTCTCGTCGCACAAACGAAAAGCCCCATCGTATAATGCAACGTCATTGAACAGAACCTCACAGCCGCTAAAATAGTCATTGGAGGATGACTGGGGACTTTGACATATTAGGGGTCAACTTCGTACAGGTACAGGCGCTGTTAGTTGCCCCAAGCCCCACTGTCTGCCGGGTGGAAACAGCCCGCCGGGTCGTTGCGGGCCTAACGTCCCCATACTTACCGCCTCTCGCATCTCTCAATCAGTGAGTGATTCTACAATCCTCATTTCCTCTTTTTTTCCATGAACGCTTATAACATATCCCCACCAGCATTTACCAGGTTGTCATATGCATGGCTATTAGAGAGACGCCGTCTATATACCTCCCCGGGGATTCAATGGAACTGAGATCCTAGTACCTCGTTATTCAACTCTTGTCTGTCGTCTTCGTCCGCCATAATGGAGGATGCACCGCTACCACCACCCGAGCAGCCGGGGTTGATCCGTGAGGCTCAAGTGGTTTTAGAGCATCTGCCTGAAGGCTATTCTGCCGACTTTGATGGAAGCACTCATCCTGAACGGCCTTCTTCAATATCGAACCCCTCTTCCAACTCAGCAGGTGGTTCCGGGGCTGAGGACTCGCAGACTTCATCGCTCAAATTGCAGGGTGGCGATATTCACCGCGACCTTTTTAAGACGGCGGCTCGGGTTAAAACCCATAAACGAACAGCCACCTTCCACCACCCTGGGACCACGCCTTCTCTGTTGGAGGAGGCTGATGGGTTGACTGTGAATGATCAATTGGCTCCCGGTGGATTCCGTCGGGCTTTCCTACGCCAGAAGCCGCCGAATCAGATTTGGGCTTCGCGTATTCCTGTAACCAGGAATTTTGTCGAGTTTCTAGAGCTGTATGGGAGCTTCGCGGGTGAAGACCTTGCCGATACCGACGAGGAAGCTGTTCAATCTGAAGACGAGGACGTCGGAGCCGATGGACAGCCTTCGGAGACGAGGCCACTGCTAGGGCGTCGTCGTAGGAGTCCACATGCCCCACGGCGTGCTACTGCCGGCACTACCAAGACTTTCTTTACTCTACTCAAGGCTTTCATTGGGACCGGGATAATGTTTCTTCCCCGGGCTTTTAGAAACGGCGGCATCCTTTTCTCCTCCATGACCCTGCTTACCGTCTCCGCTGTTACTATGCTAGCCTTCCATCTTCTGTTGACTTGTAAGAAGCGATATGGAGGTGGTTACGGCGAGATCGGCCAGGCCATTGCCGGGGACCGGATGCGCGGGCTGATTCTGGGCTCCATCACTCTCTCGCAGCTGGGCTTCGTGTGCGCGGGTATCGTCTTCGTCGCCGAGAACCTAACATCCTTCCTCCAAGCCGTTGCCCATGGCCCGAGTCCTCTGTCAGCCATGAGTCTCGTCCTATTGCAGGTCGTCCTTTTAATTCCTCTCATATACATACGAAATATTGCTAAGCTCGGCCCTGCTGCCCTCGTCGCTGACATCTGCATCCTCCTGGGAGTCGGCTACATTTACTGGTACGATATCGGTCACCTCGTTTCCGAAGGCATGCACCCTACCGTGGTCCTATTCAATCCCAGCGCCTACACTCTTACGGTTGGAGCCGCCATCTTTACCTTCGAAGGCATAGGTCTTATCCTCCCGATTGAGTCTTCTATGGCGAAGCCAGAGCGATTTGAATGGTTGCTGCTTGTCGTCATGGTGCTCATCACGATATTATTTACCTCCGTCGGCGCCCTCTGTTACGCAACGTTCGGCGAGAATACATACATCGAGATTATCAACAACTACCCGCAGGACAGCAAGCTCGTCAACGCCGTCCAGTTCCTGTATTCGGTCGCGGTGCTGGTCGGCACCCCTGTCCAGCTCTTCCCCGCTGTGCGCATCATGGAGGGAAAGCTCTTTGGCTCACACTCGGGTAAGAAGAACCCGCGAACGAAGTGGAACAAAAACCTCTTCCGGACTGTTATTCTGGCCGTATGCGGCGGCATATCGATCCTTGGGGCCGGCAACCTAGACAGGTTCGTAGCATTAATTGGGTCGTTCGCCTGCGTTCCTCTGGTCTACATATATCCAGCGTATCTGCATTACAGAGGGGTGGCGTCTACCTGGCCTGCGAAAGTTGGCGATATTGTTTTCATGGTGGTTGGCACTGTTTGCATGATTTACACCACCGCCGTCACCCTTGTCACCAGCTTCCTGAATTGAGCGTCAGTCTACATAATACAGGGTTAAACGTCGTTTTGGAGACAGAAAATAAGACATACAAGAAAGAGAAAGGTGGAAACATTGGGTTGGGAGCGTTATTGACAGAGCGTCTATTAGATATTTAAGAGTTCGGTCTGCGCAATATCAACAAGCGTGTTTCCAAACAACCCCTCTGGGTTGCTTGCGGGTGCCCATGATAGTGCTGGAGCTATGCTTCGAATCTGATCTTTTGACTCTCTCACACCCCTATACTAATATGCTTTCATTGATCCAAGACTAGAAGGCAACTCCCCCGAGTTGAGGTTGGAGCCACCGCCAGAGGGGCGTACCTGGGTAGGAGATAGGGGCTCAAACAGTAACCACCTACACTGTATCAAGATGAACTTGCCTCGTCTCGTCTGTCTCCCGAGCTTATTATATGACATCTATCTTACACTCGACTCCCAAACTCACCGAATCCGGACAGCCCTAAGCGACAACGTACCAGGCGCCAAGCGCAAGGGCGCCATAGACCCCGGCAGGGCCGCGGCCCACCAGCGCATTGGCGGCTCCCGTAACCGGTGCAACACCAGAGGACTAATGTAGGGTCAGCGGGTGCCGACATCTCAGACAGGAGGAGCGAGTTTACAGTAGTAGCGGTAGCCATGCCGTTCCCGCCATCGCTGACGGTGAGAGAGACGGTCGAGGGGCTGCCCGAGATGGTCTCGTACACGGTGGTGCTGCTGGGCGTGGATTCTTCCTGGGAAGTTGGGGGGGCACTTGCCTCTGAGGTGGCGGTAGTAGTTGCCGAGGTCGGCTCCGCCATCGGGGCCGCGGTCGGCGACTCCAGTGTCTCGCTGGGCGAGTCGTCGGCGGCCGTAGTAGGAACCTCAGTAGTTGTAGTCATCGTCGGCTGGAAAGCGGACGTGGCCGAAGTGGTGGGCTGCTCGGAGGTAGTAGCAGTAGAGGTGGTGGGAGAGGCAGACGAGCCCGCCGGGATCGCGGGACCCACCTCGGGCTGCTCCCCGGAGAGCGGCGTGGTGGGCAGGCCGCAGGGCTCGGCCGCCGCCGTCAGAGAGGTGCGGTAGTGCCTCCAGATGTCGACGTTGTCGGGCCCGGAGCACTGCAGGCAGTTCTCGTAGTCGGTCAGGAAGACGTCGTCCGCGCAGACGTCGTCGCTGTTCCTGGCCTGGAGGATGGCCTGGCCTGTAGTAGCAGGACGGGGTCGTTAGCGCCCGTGCGATGATCGACTCCTCGTTGCTGTTGCCATTATTAGAGTGGCTGGGGTTGGGAGGCTTGGTTACCGCAGTTGTCATGGCAGTTGTACGCCGGCGTGCCGGGCTCCTGGCGCTTCAGGAGCCGCGAGATGAGCTGCAGCTCGTCGGTGGAGGCCGACGCGATGCCGGCGGCGATGCTCGCGCACAGAGCCCAGCGGAGGGTAAGCATTGTGCTTGGGTCTTTTGGAAAGCGGACGTGCGAAGTGATTGTGCGGCAGGATAAGCGAGCGAGAGGGGTTCTAGAATTCAGATTGATTATGGGAGAACTATATGTTTGTAGAGAATTGCGACACGGTGATCGTCTTATACCCGCCGGCTGCGTATGCCAGACGTAAAGTAGCGGGGCATGCCTTACAAGCGCCAACCGGATCAGCCATTCAATGGTACCCGTCTTGCCCGATGGTCGGAAATTTGATGCTACCCTTAGAAGCTGGATCACACACGAACCAGGGCAGCTTGAGTACGAAGGCCTTCATGTGAGAAACTTTCAACCCCCTGTCCGGGTAAGGCCTAGATCCAATAGATTGTCCACTCACGTCAGAGGTTGCCAAGCGTTTACTGAGGTGACGGACCGATAAGATGCTGGCTTTTTAGTTTCCCTATGTAATTAGTCCCCAACTAATTAGACTCTTACCCGTATTGCCTAGAGCTGGCTTCTTGTGCAAGCTCTTCGGAGGCTACTACTAGTAGGCAAGCAGTAACAAAGAAGGCTTAGTATGTTAGAGTGGTCAGGGGATGGGTTTCCAGACTTTCGAGCTTAGTACCTTTCGCTTCTCGCCTATTCTGCCAAGAGAACACCACCAAGAGCGGCCGGGCTAGAGATGCGGATGGGCACAATCTGATTAGATCTGATTGATAAGATTAGATGAATCATCACATCCTTCCCCGCTCAAGACCCACCCGCGCCCTGGATCAGACCACCTTAGCGCCATCAGATAACGTAGGAACATGTAGGGACGGATCCCACTCCACGACTACGACCGACTACACTTACTTAACTTTTAAATCCTGGTGATCGGGCTTGGTCGTAAATTCCTCAGTCGGGAGGACTTCAACGAATTTATCGTCATTGTCTCACAGTAGAATCACTCAACTCTCTCCATATACGACTCACCTTACCAGTACTGTGAGTGTAAATTGAGGATACCTCTGTGGGAGTCGATGTTGGCTGCAGCTCAAGAACATGGCCAAGCCCGCTAAGGGGATCTTTGTGTGTCTACCAACCTTGTGTCCAATGTCACACCACTCGGCAAGCCTAGCTGCCGAGCATGTCAACACCGATGAACCGGACTCGCTCGCTTATTCCCATTTTAGCAATCTCTGAATGCTTTCATTTCTTCCCTCAGGGAATTGCATCCAATCCCAGTGAATCCCAGAGTCCAACCCAAGCACCCGAGGATTACTGCAGTTTCCGGAAGCAAGCACTAAGGGTGACCTCGAGTTGCCTACTCTTATTTGAAGAACTTGGAGGGGGGTGTTTGGAAATATGACAGCTGTTACGCAACATTGTGACCTGGCTCCTTCCATCTTGGATCAGGCTCCGACCTTCGGGTGGCTGCCGGTTCTCCCGCCCTATCAAAATGTGACTTGTAGTGCTACCCATGACCGTGGATTGGCGTCTACCGCTCCTCTCGGCAAGGGCCATAAAAGATTTTTCGAAATACTATATCCTCGGCTGTTCTTTTCAGATGTTGTGCATTGATCTCGCATTTGCAGGCACTACGTGATATTAGGTAAGAGCGGAGGACTGTGGCAGCAAAAACAATAGCATAGAATATAACGTTGCATATTCCGAGCGTCCGTGACTCTACGCTCGTTTCTTATTCCCAATCTTGACATCATGGCGGAGCCATTTATACAAAGCAGGCAAGGAGGAGTACGAGCTAACAGTATCTCGCTAAAAGCCCGCCGTAAGGTTTACACACACGTAAAATCCGGACCAAGAGGCACTCGCGGAACTCGGCCAAATGGCTACTTGGGCTTGAGACCCATACGGACAAGGGATGCATACTTGGCGATGGATCTATTGGCTTGTGGCACCCCGCCTGTTACAGGCGGCCAGGCGAACTGGGCGTTTTCCAGCCGGTTCCTATAAGATCTACTATATCAGCACCACCCTCAAGGCAACTCTCTCAACCGTCAGCATCCCCCTTGGAGTCCGCATCAACAAGTAACTTCGTTGTAGTTCTCCTGTGCCGATACTCCTCTTATATCCAAGATGAAGTTCAATAAGCTGTCCTACTTGGCTGTGCTGACTGGTGGCCGCCTTGCCTCCGGTCAGGAGGTGCACGGCGAGGGCGTCGAAGGGACGGAGATGGGACCCGTCGCCTTCCTGTGGCCTGCCGATCGTCCTTGGAGTGCTGAGGCCGATAACATCGCCCCCTGCGGTAGTGCCGGCGGCCCGACCAACAGAACAGATTTCCCGTTGTGTGAGTGCGAAGAGATTGCCAATGCCGAAATAAGTCTCCCGGTTAACGAATTGCGCCGCCGCATGATTAGCTCAGGGATCCGTCTCCCTCTCCATCGCAGATGACGCCTGGAATGTAGCCTTCTCTATCGCGTATGACAACAGTACGTGGCTAGGCACGCTGTCTGCTATTGTCCCTTCTCGCGATGCTAATATTATGCGTCCAGACCCCACGGCCCAGAGCGACTTCACTCAGCAAGTCGTCGACAATGTCACCACCATCGAACCGGGCCATCAGTGCTACAAGGTTGCCGACATCCCCGACACGGTGGAGCCGGGAACCAACGCCACCATCCAGCTGGAGTACTGGTCCAGCATGGACGATGAGCTCGGCGGGCGAAACCAGTCGTTCTACGCCTGCGCGGATATCGTAAGAACACCCCAGCCAGCGGGGGACTGATTAGCCTCCCTCCTCCTCTTACCCATCCTAGACACATACACTAACGCGAGCTTCTCCCTAGACATTCGTTGAGGCCAAGGACTTCGACATCCGGGTCCCCTGCTTCAACGTCAAGGCGTCCGAGTTTAACCTCCCCAAGGACGACGAGGACAGGGACTCCGCGACTGCGGAGCCGAGCGCCACTGGCGAGGTCGATGCCGGGAGCTCGGGCGACTTCGATTCCGGGCTCACCTCTGGCGCCAAGGCGGGCATCGCTGTCGGCGTCATCGTGGCCTCGCTGGCCATCGTGGGCGCCGTCGCCTTCGCGGTCCTCCGCAAGCGCAAGTTCGCGCCCGTCGACCAGGAGAGAGCTCTCCCAGCGTCGAAGGGCATGGCTGAGGTTGCCTCCGTCAACAGCCGCAATTAGGCCGGTGATTGCCGCGGACTGATTATGCGTGCCGCGACCTTGACCGGAGACAGGTGGGTAGGGGAAAGGGAGGAGGGGTTACGCATGCGTGAGATGGATGAGTATGAGATTATGCCTTCTATTGCCTAGATACCAGAGTAGACAGTTCAAACAGTCTTCTTCACACAACGAGGCAATGCAGTTGCTTCCATAAATGTGCCGACTCGTTGTTTTGCGTTAAATTGCCCGTCGTAACAACCAATAATAGACTCCGCGGTCGACTATGGATCCCAAGGAAGAACATAATTTTCAACTTCCTGTTCCGAGGCCTGCTAGGCAGCAAGTTGGGCTTTCGGCAGTCTATCAGCCTCTATCGCTACATCCTCCCGATCTTATGGCCTATCACACAGCTCTGTTGGCTTTATTAGCCCCTGGCAGTTATCGTTGCGGGTTCATTAAAAAGCGGGTTCTTGTCAGGCATCAGTGATTCCCTAGGGCATTTGATCCAAATATCTGCGAATATGCCAAGGAGCATGTTTGTGCTAATAGTAGCGGCTGACGTATTTAGAAAAAGTTGTTAAGAGCTTATCAGGGGATATACTCAGCTTATGGCAGAGAAGATACCAGCTCGGCAGAGCATAGCTGATGATGCATAGTACAGATCAACAATGCAGAGATCCTTGAATCTGGCAAGAGAGGAGGCATTGTAATACGCTATGTATCTTTGCTTCGAACGACATGAAACTACCGAATACGTCCCGGCAAGGCGCTGACGCAGCCGAAAAACTACGTCTGTAGTCTTGCCACATACTCGCTCTCCGAATCCCTGCGCTCAAATCACCCGGTAGGCTCTACATGGGTAGCAACACCTGTAGAGTCCCCCTGAGTACCATGTAGCCACTGTACATACGTCGTGGTAAAACGTGGCTTATATACCAAATCTCCTCGCTATTATGGGCTTCGCAACGTGAATGAGGCGGCGCAGCGAATGTGATTCTGAGGGTACACCTGACCCTTAAGATTGATATTTTAAACACTTGCGGCCGCTCCCGTGGGGCGCAACCGACCCGTCCAGAAGCAATGCTTAGTACAAGCTAGTTAATGCCATGCAATATATTGCATTCGGGGCGGCCGCATCTGCTTACTTCTGCGCGACATACGGTCCTCTTTGGGGCTTACATGTGCTTCCTTTTCCTTGGTGGCCGAGTTGTAATATATACCGTCTACCTTTACTTGAGCTCTGGGTGACTGGGATGCTCTTGGAGTCTTGGGTGGTCGTTGAAATAAAAGCATTAAGAACCGGGGCTAGCTCATCCCACCGCCGTACTTGGCGAGCGGGTCCACAGACAGACCACCAGAGTCCCAAGGAACAGTACAGAAACGAATTATGAAGGCAATCAATGGGGCTTTTGAATAAAAGGGTCAAAGTTTACGCGATTGTAGTATTATTAAGCAGCTCGAAATATTAAGGCAGTGCGACAGGACAGGCAGGTATAAATTCTCCTTGCATTCGGGTTTATTACTCTGCTATTTGCTAGGATTCGTGGAGTATCCATTGCTTACCCGCTCACGCATTGCTAGTTGCCCTAGTCTAACATCTCCAACGGGTGAATGAGGTCATACTTGTCCCAAATCGTACTGCCAAGAACAAGGCAATTCAAGAACCCCCGAAACCTCGACCGTAAGAACGGAAGGGTGTTAAACATAATGCTATAACAGGCAAGCCGACCGACAACCTGATCACGGTGTCCGGACTTAATATGCGAGACTTTGGAGTCCGCTGTGTTCCCCTTCCAATCGCTAATTCCGTTTGGGGAGGTGAGTTAGCCGTATCCGGTAGGTGCCGACGAATCGGTGGCTACCACTGAATAATCTTGGCGCTCTAAACTTTGTTCGCAACCGGAGGGCACATTCTCGTCCCCGAGCAGTGGGATCATGGCCATGATGGGGCTTGTAAGGATCACCAGCCCGAGCACCTTAGGTAACGTAACACGGAAACAGCGCCTATAGAGCTCCTTACTATCCGCGAAATGCTCGAATCTCAGCGGCCGTTCTACCGGGGGGTCCTTGACCTTTTGTGTGATACCTTCCTAGTGCGTGCAAAGACTCACCGTATCGTCCTTATGCTTCACGAATATATAAGGTTACGTCTCAGCCATTATCGGGAATGGGCAGTCAAAGTGCAGATCGGCGAGACTAACATAACGACTGAACAACACCGCTGCTGTTCTGTTGTTAGCAAGCTCTACAGGTCATCACAAGATGCTCTTCAACAAGGCCCTCCTGGGCACCGTTGTGACGTGTGCCCTGTCCCTCGTCAATGGTAGGCCTTCCAGTCTATTTGCCTTTATAGCAACACGTTAACATTATCTACCAGGTCTAGCTGTACCGGCGGAAGTTCAACCGCGCGATGACACCATCGAGGCGCGCAGCTTCGCCAACGGCCTGTTCCTGAGGATCATGCCGCTGGGCGCCTCGATCACGCACGGCGTGGGCTCCAGCACCGGGAACGGCTACCGGGCCTACCTGCGCGACCGCATCGAGGCCAACGGCAACGCGGTGCAGTACGTGGGCAGCCACCCCAACGGCAACATGCGGAACCCGGAGAACGAGGGCTGGCCCGGCTTCATCGTGGACGAGGTCAAGCGCAAGGCGGAGGAGACGGTGTGGCAGATGAAGCCGAACCTGGTGCTCATCAACGCCGGCACCAACGACTGCACGCGCAACATCGACATCCCCAACGTCGGCGTGCGCGTCGCCCGCCTGATGGACGCCGTCTGGGCCGGCTCGCCGCGCGCCACCATAGTCATGTCCACGCTCCTCCGGAACGGCGGCGCCCCGGGCAACGTCGCCGCGTACAACGAGCAGATCCGCGGCCTCGTCTGGGACTGGCAGAACCAGGGCCGCCGCGTCGTCCTCGCCGACATGCAGGGCCCCGGCAGCCCCGGCCTCGACCTCATCCCCGACGGCACCCACCCCAACGACCAGGGCTTCCAACTCATGTCCAACATCTGGTTCGACGCCATCGCCGATGCCAGCAGGCGCGGCTATCTGCGGCCCGTTGAATAAGGAGATGCGCACTTGATATATTGGGGCTGTTATACCTCGATAAAGACTCCGCCAACGGGTTATAGATGTTCTAGATACGGCCTAACCAGGCTTCTGCATTAAATGCTAATTAGTAATAGTTATACCGCCATGTATATAAGCTATTTTTAAAGATGAAAGGATAAAACCCATTTGCCTGGAATGCTGAATTACATGCGTGGGGGTTGGTACATTACGTACATCAGGCGCTGATATATACTCCCTCCCTCGGTTTCGACTCAGTTGGAATCTCCATACACACATATATATACTTAGTGCAGGATATAGAGCGGTATCGGGCTCAGTTTCCCCTCGTTGGCAGCCCTTATACTATCGATATATTTATCGTGACTTATTTTCTATTTTACCTGGACTTGAAGATTCCCGAGTTGCTCTATGAGGCCTAAGATTGAATCAGTTAGGTAAAGATTCAGCGTATTGTATGACCAGAGAAGTTCGCAGTAAAGAGAGTTGGGCCTGAATGCATCTTCTCTGTTCATATTTCGTCCCTGCTCACGCCGCAACAGCCCGTAGCCAGGGTCTAATAGGCATGATGTATTTCAGTTCGCTTGTAATGGAGGTCCAGCCCTACCGTAGAACAGCACGCTTAGATGCAAAGAGGAATTCGTAGCATGAAGAGCACGAAGGGTAGTTAAAGAAGTGGACTTCCGAGCTACGTAGAGGGTCCCGTTGGCCTCAGCCGCGTAGATATGATAGCTGACGAAGAGGTAATGTTCTCATGCCATTAGAGGTCCTCGCTACGCCCGTGTCAGACCCAGCTGAAATCGATCAAACAACTAAGCCTTGGCTCTGTTTGATCAGCTAAGGACTTCATACACCCGTGTTTCGCTTTCTCTCAGCTACAGCTGTATCTACGTGTATTTAAGGAGGGTTCACCACCCTTACTTTCTGCAGAAGACCTTCTAGAGATCAGGCAACCTACAATATACACTTCCTTCTTTAGTTATATGCTTCAGTGCGTGATGCAGGGTCTCACAGCCCGTAGCAAATGGCACAGCCAGAGAGTTAACAATTGACCACTGGTGAATGCTTTTAGGGCGAGGTCGAATTCTACCTCAACAGTTACACTTCATGTACTGTGCCGGATGGATTAAACCGCTTCGGTACAGTTGCGGATTGCCTGGCAACATAAGAAATCCCTCACCCATTTTGACCTCGAAACTTGTGGTGAGATCCTGGAAATATCAGATAGGGCAGGGATTAGTTCAACAGCCGACTGCGGTTAGTGAGAGCCGCGCAAAACCCATTTTCATAAAGTCGCTCGTTGCACGAGTTCTCAGTATATCCGTTTTAACTCTCTTGAGCATTCACCTTCTGATGCGGCTCACTGTTTGACTGAAAAAATATTATGGTAACAGCCCTTATCCAAGGGGATCCCGACCTAGTCTATGGTTTATCTGCTCTATACGAAGAGCTGTCGGCCCCTCCATGACTTCTATACTCCAACCTAACTAGTTTGAGCCAGGAATAGCCGCCAATGGCGTCCAAGAACACACCACACGTTAGATATCTGGTCTTTAGGAGTCACATAATTCGCTCTTGGCCCGGAGACTAATACTGGCCCCGCAGCCACCCTAAATCGCCCTATCTCTCAATCTCCACCAACCTTACTCGCACGTTCTATTAAGGCCTAGTTACCTTCCCCTTTGAGTCCCGTTCAAGTCGGCTGATTGGCTGCGCATAGTCGGCTCACGGACTGGAACGGGTAAGTGCCGTTTTTAATGTCTGATAAGACAGATCCCCGTGATTCACGGGCCGGGACATCGCGCGGAGATTTCCATTTCTAGCAGAGAAATAGGATGGTTAGGTAGAACGGCAGAAGACAGCAGAGTGTAGTATAAGAAGCTATGTAGACCCTCACGGTTCCCTTCCTAAAGCGTATTCCGTCCTCCGCAGCCCCCCTCTACCCATTAGTAGCCGCTCGCCGTTGCGAATAACCCCCCGGGAATCCAGCCATGCAGTTCCTCACCCAGGGCCTGTCCCTGCTGCCGCTCGTTGCCTTGATAAGCTCCGCCTCCGGGGCACCGGTCATCGAGGAGTGGGCGGCGACGACCTGCGGCTCCACCTACTACACGGCGACGCAGGTGAACCAGGCGGCGCAGAAGGCGTGCACCTACTACAGGGCCGGGGGCGCCCCCGGCGGCTACCCCCACACGTACAACAACTATGAGGGCTTCTCGTTCACGGTCTCGGGACCGTACCTCGAGTTCCCGATGCTGGCGAGTGGCAGCGTGTATACGGGCGGTAAGTCTGGTGCTGTGGTGTCCGGCCGGCAGGGCATCGCTTGGCTGACATTTTGAGGCAAAAGGCTCTCCTGGCCCGGACCGGGTCATCATCAATACCTCCTGCAAGCTTGGGGGCGCTATCACGCACACTGGGGCTAGCGGGAACAGCTTTGTTGGCTGCTCCGGGACTAGCTAAATGAATAGGTTTCCCAAAATCCGAAGTTTATATTGCTCTGCATGTGATTGTAGAGGTGCTGAACTAGCACAGCCTGGTACAGAACATAAACACAACGCAATTAACCATACCGTGCTGATAGCCCACACGATCTTCTTTTGGCTGTATAGACACGTCCCATGTTCGTTGCTATAAAGCCCTGACATCACACACTGAAGCATATAACTGAAGAGGAAGTGTATCAAAAGGTTGCACTACCTCTAGAAGGTCCTGGATAGCAGGTAAAAGTAGCGAACCCTCTTTAAATACAGATAATAACAGTGGTAGTTAAGAGATAACGGTCCTGGAGTAACCGAAGCAATTTTCACTTAGCCCGTTAGCTAACTAAAATATGGCGTTGCTAGATTGAATATACCCGCCTAGTTATTAAGAATTAACAACTAAAGCTAAACCTTTACTTTTAAAGGCTTAAATGAAACTACCTTTATTACGTACTGCAGTTAATAAACTACCCTTATTAAAAAGGCATAATACATTTATAATAATATATAGCGAAATAATTATAATATAAAGGCCTTTTCGTAACGCGCATAATACCGCGCATAATTCCTTACATTTTCGTAACGAAATAGCTAAGGTATTAAAAATTCTACCGGCAGAAAACCCTTACCGCTTTTAGCATACCGCTCTCGGCATATATTAACTTTCCTTTTTTGTAAACCCAACTTCTTTTTCTTTTTATTATTTTCGCGTTCGTTGATATGCAACTTATTATCCGTTCGTAAGAGGCCAAGGAAGCCGATTATAGCTCAAATCACAAGAAACTCCCTTGAGCAAGAAAAAGGTGGTCGGAAGAGGAAGAGCACTATGCTATGGACATATGCGTCGGAGCCAAAGGTGGCGCGGATAAGCGAAGGGGCAGGCTGCGGAAACTGAGCAGGAAATAGGCGCGCTAGGACTGAGAATCCCAGTGACACGGACGTTTGAAGGACAGGTTGAGCAGGGTGAAATTAAGCAATCACCACAGAGAGCCCGAATAGCGACGATGTAGTAGCGCAGATACAATGGAAGGCGAAATGCCAAACACCTTTATATGGTAGTAATGTAACAGCCGACCTTCTGAGCAATTACCTCATCGCTGCGCCCACCCCGAAGCATATCTTGGTTATCCTCATGCTGGGAGAGCTTCTGGGATGGCGCCATAGTGGGCTATTATGGGCAAATTTCCCCACTCCAGCCAGACGGGAAGCTCCTGTATGCTAGGTTCATCCAAGCTGCACAGTTTGACACGCTCCTAATCTAAGCCGATGCAATGGGGACAAACATGGGTCTTAAAGCAAATCTCCTTTTAGAACTTTCTGCCATCAAGGGTAAAGCAGGGTAAAGATCGAGTTTGGATCACAATTCCTCGTCGCCGGTCTGCCTCCGCAAATCCGATATGCCGCGAATTACGATGCACGCGAACTCTGTCATCAAACCTGCCGTCTCCCATCTCGAAACAGAGGATATCTCTCTTGACCGCGCAGCGCATGACCCTGTCACCGGAGGCGATGAGACCATAATGGATTTCGCTGCTGTCGGCTTCCCGAACTCTCCTATGAATGAGCTTCCCCTTGTCGCAGTTCTCACACGTAGGCTCGGTCGGAGGATGAGGATAATCGGCATCAAAGAGGACATCCATGTCGGAAGAAGGCCTCTTATACGTCGTTAGGCGTCTGCTCTTTTGTAGCAACGTTGACACGAAATCGTCCACCTTATTTTCAGCCACGAGATGATCGGATCGCATTCGCCCTACAGCACTCATAAGCCGCGATGGTGGCGGCGATAAGAAGCCTTTTAAACGGAAGGCGCCATCCAGATCCTTACCCAGATCATACTGCACGATGCCGCCATACTGCCCTTCGGGCATGCTCACCACGATATCCGAGCCGGATATCGTGCTTACTGCTAGGCACACCTCCGCGGATACCGATAAAGAAGCGCCACTCAATAGAAAGGAATGTCCAAGCAAAACTGCGCCTGTGTCTCTCGATGGTGCGTTCGCTACAACCTACGGCGCGGGCTATTTCGCAATCTCTAAACTTATCGGATAGGATCATGTCATGGCTTTGGTCGTGATAGCCCTGGAGCTTCATATGCAGATGTCGCGATAACACCCCCGTCTAGCCAAAACAGAGACGTACGCACCCTGTCGCTAAATAAAACACCCTCAACATTCACGGACACCCTGTACTGCACAATCAATGTCTCCCGAGTTGAAGCGACCAAACTATCATCAAAATCCCCAAGACTTTTCCAGGCGATTACGAGAGCCAAGTGGTTCCTTCGAACCTTTATCTTGACATCACCATAAGATTTGAAAGGGCAAGGGCTCAGTGATGCTGCTCAGATTCCACCAAGCTAAACGACGGCTACGGAAAGGAAGGCGGGCTGAAAGAGTGCCACTGAACGTTGTTGTCCTCTCAGCCCTCAAGGTATGGGTTTGTGATGTTTTCAAAGATGCTGTCCTCCAAAGACGTCCATCCATTCTTGTTTGGTTCGTCGGACCACTTCTTCAGAAGCGCGACAGATTCTGTTTGATCGAGTGATACCTTGAGATGATGCGGATCAGGGTAGTCATCAACAAACTTCTTCTGCGGACGAAGCCTGCGCAGTATAGAGAGTACCTCATTCCAGTGAGCACTATGCCCCCAGCATTGGAGTCGTGAGTTCTTGACCTCGGGATCCAGAACGGCTGCCACATGGATCAACGCCACGTCTTTTACATCCGCGTAGAAGGCTATTATCGTAAGAGTCAGATCACGGCTCAGCTGAAGCTTGATAGTTAGCTGGAGGAGCAGTTCTTACAGGCTGGCATTGGGTCCATTGCCGCTTTGTTACCCCTGTAGGCGTGGACCACCCAATTGGCCTGCCCTTCAATATGTTTCTTGTTGAGGGGCTCTCCGGTCATCCCCGCGGGAGACACGACATTGACATTGAAGTGGAGGTCATTTCTCTCGACAAACTTCCAGACTTCCTTCTCAGCGGCTACCTTACTGGCAGGGTAGTTGGCCATGGCATGAGACATGCCATATGGAGGTGGCGCCCATGCAACCTCAAGGACAGCATCATTCCAGGAGTCTCGCCCGATGATGCCATTGTCAATACCACTAACAAGTGGCGAGGCAGCAAGGGCGCTGCTGGTAAACACGACCTCCTTGACCGAGGGCTCTCGGATGGCAGCATTCATGATCGACCGAATGCCGGCTACCATGGGGGTGATGACGTCGTTTGGATCGGGGACGATGTTTGTAACGTAGGCAATGTGAATGATAGCAGCAGCGCCTTTGACTGCCTCATCGTAGGCGCCATCAGCGCCAAGATGAGGGACGGAGACGAGCTCGATGGCGCCGATGTCGGCATATGGCTTGAAGCGACCTTCCAAGAGCCACGAAGATTGAGTTGGATCACGAACGGTACCTCGAACCTTGAAACCCCTTTTCAGGAATTGAAGGCAAACATGGGATGCGAGGAAGCCGCTAGCACCGGTCACCAGGATCCAGGAGCCAGTAGGAATAGACGTAGTCAAAGAGGACATGGTTGCTGTAAGAGAACTGATGCTTTAGTGAGTTCGATGGACGTGAAGAGTAGAGTATAGTAACGAGTGAAGATTGCTCTTGATTCAAAGCCTCGAATTAGGCCCTTATATACTGTCTGGTAAATCTTTGAACACCCTCTGTCTGCTCGAACCCGCCTCTGCTAGTACCTTGTCCTAAGCAATACCAGAGGAAGCCTCTTGACCAAAAGAGTCGATAGCACCCCCATTACAAATCCATCAAACGCGGACTTTGCTCATACAAGTGACTCGATATTAAAATAGCTTCAGCTACGGGGACCTAGCTTTTAGCTCGATGAGGAAGTATTAGGTCTTGGCGTAGCGAATCTCTATCATGGTAATCTACTTGCACGGGGTATAAGTCAGCGTCATCTGTCAGAGATGCGTGGGTAAGAGATCGTCTTTCCGTGATTGCCGTACCGATTACACTCCTCTCATCTCCGTAAACTGCCCTTCCAGGCATAGGAAGGAAATTTTTGACAGACTTTCACCTCATGAGCGTGGTAGGCAGTTCATCATGGGTTGACATCACCATATCTATATATAGCCACATCCCGATCGGGTAATCCTTTGTCTTGGCAGGGACCGGCATCTGACTAATGCGCTTCGGGTGAGAGATTTTCGTGACCCTTAAACTTCCTCCGCAACATCAGTATCACCTCACTAACCCGGAGTGCCATCTGAACTTCTCCCCTGTCAAGCTTCAAGTATGGCCCGCCAGTTCCAATTTGTTGCCGTCTCGAATCCGACGGAATCCCCTTCATCCGAGTCCAAGAAATTGGCCTATTCACACGCCTTTCGCCAGGCACACGCCCAGAGAAGACGCGAGCAAACGGAAAAATACAGAAAAGAGATAGCCAGTATCCCGGTTAACAAGGTCTTCACTGCATCCAAGGAAGCTGTCTCGAGCCCTTTGAGCCAAGTACTGAACAGTAATAAAGATCTGTTCTCATCCTTAGCAAGACCGCTCTCTTCGGTGGAATATTTCCTATTAAATCACTGTATGTCCATCATAATTATATTTCCCCTACCGAAGCATAGAAGAAAATCCCCCTCAAGGTTAACAACCTTCTCGCCCCCTTGCTGACATCCCTCTGGTCACAGATGTTCACGTAATCGTGCCATTCACTGTCGGCCACTGCGGCTTATTCGACTGTCCAGGAGACCACAAGACCCAGCTGCTTCGAGAATGGGTTGGTCTCGCCATCGCAGATGACGCGCTCATGGTCGCCGCTATTCTCCTGAGTACATGCCGCTACATTCTGCAGGTCCAGCCAGGCAACCTCATCTTTGTACAATTGGCTCTGCGGTATAAGCAAATATGCCTTCGGACACTACAGCGAGAAATGAACAATACTTCTGCCCCCGTCAGTATTTTGACTGTTGCTAAAGCACTTGCCCTTGCGGTGGACGAGGTAATGCCTTTCTGGAGCTCATGGCACGACTGGGCTGCCTTTTTTTTCCTGAAACAGACGACTGATAATTTCTCATCCAGGTGACGGCGGGTGAGCACACTATTGCTCGGAAGCATCTGAAAGGCGTACTTGCTATGGTCGATTCCAGTGGTGGCGCAAGGGAGCTCGGCTTGACAGGTCTTTTAGAACGGATGTACCGAAAATTCATGGGAGCATTGGAGCTTAAGGACCCAGAGATAGACCTCTTATGTAGCAAGACACTAACGCAAGGGTGAGATGCCACAAATATTTTACAGTTTGTTTTGATAAGGGCCATCTTCATTCTTTGAGTCTCTGCTTTCCCATAGCTCAGAGCATGGTCCTTGAGGCGAGGAAACTCTATCACCCGTGTATGTAGTATAGAGTGACAAGAGCTGGATCAAGTATCGTTCGACAGTCGAGTATGCGCCGACTCGTGATTTCTCGGAATACATGAAAAAGTGGATGTAGGCTTCGACAATTCCCTTGCTCGCCATAAATAAATCCGCGAGCAAGGACCACGGACCATCTTCGTCCATGGCCGTACAGAATGAAAGCCATCGCCGCTTAGTCAAGATGAGGTTGAATTTATAATTATTGGAGTCTTTTTAAAATATAATACAGTAATACAAATTATAGAAATACCAATAGTATTTAAATAAGTTTAGCGATTTTGTACAAATATATTAAAATTAATAAACTATTATAATAAGTTCAATCCCCCACTAAGGTAAATTTCGAAAGTAGCATTTTTAAAGAAGTTTATTTCAAAAATAATCTACAAAGTAAACGGGTTAAAATAAATAAAAATGTAATAATGAAACGATTATTATCCTTAATAGTAAATTTGTGACGGCTTGGCTAATTAACCAACTATTAAACCTAAGTCGACGGGTTTATGTTGGCAGAGTACTGTGAGAAACTGAGCAACGAAGTAACTTAGTCACGTCTCGTAATACCAAGGGTGTCTTGGGTAACGAAGTTGTATTGCAAGCTGTCGCTATTTAGCTACGGAACCTCATGGTCGTATATATCCTTTAGCTGCTCCTGTTCGCTCCGACGGAGCAGCTCGAATCCTTTTGTTTAGTTGCATACTGCTCCTGTCCACTCCGACGGAGCAACTCGGATCCTTGCGTTTAGCTGCATATTGCCCTCGTGACTGATCCACTTGGATCCTGTTTTCGGTCCTAGCGCGACCGTTTCCTTGGCCTCCACTGGTTGGTTCATGACAAAATTAATAAATATATTCTAAGAACGATAACGAAGTTCCGAAAATTTTTAATCAAATGTATCTAATAAATATATTAACATATTGTTACGGCCTTGTCCACCGTGACAGCTCCAGTACATATACAGCTGTAGCACCAAGAATGATTGCCAAGAATTGCGATCATTCCACTGATCTTTTGCCCTGGTGGCACTATGGCTAAGGTGCAGCCGTAACACATATAGTTAAAAAAAAATGTGGACCGGGCTTATTACTGTAAACTTTACGGTTACATATTAAAGCATACGATTAGAAGTTATATTACTTTTAAAAAGTCCTGGATAAAAGGTGAAGGTAGTGAACCCTTCTTAAAAACAGATAAAAACAATGATAGCTAAGAGATAAAGGTGCCGGAGCGACCGGAGCAATTTCCACTAACTAACCTGTTAGCTAACTAAGTCATGGCGTTGCTAGGTTCAACATGTCCGCCCAACAATAGTATCTCCTTTACTTTCCAGACTATGCCCTAGATCCACGCGAACATGGTACTCGCGAAGACGTCACTTCCGCTCCAGCGCCCTGCGACTGAGTCCCGGTAGGCTCCTCAGGATCCGTCGTTTCATCGAAGTAAACGGAGAAGAAACCATCGCCGCCGCCTGTCGATGCAGTTAGCCCACCTGACTTTCTTATCCTCCCACCCATGGTAGCGATCAACTTAGTACATACAAATCTCGGCGTTGAAACCGGGACATGGGAGGTTACAGTTGCCCTCCTCGACCTGCTGGTCCCGGGGAGGGAGCTGGTTTCCGCAGAAGCAAGAGGTCTCGTTGCCGAGGGCCGCCACCGGCTGGCGCGAGGTCATGCATGCGGACTGGCAGAGCCCGACCGACTGGAATGCGTTTTGGATCTCGCGGCTGTTCGCCGACGGCCGGGAGAAGCAGCCGACGTACGTGTACGATTGTCCCACGGCCACGGCGGCGGTCGCCAGGACGAGGAGAGTCGATTTCAGTTGGCCTGACATGCTTCGTTTGTGAGATGATCTAAGTACCGCCGGTGTGTTGGTTATTTGGAGTGGATAAGTTAATAGACGATATTGCCACGAATAGTCGGAGATATACGTATATCTATATATAGAGGTGAGCTCTCGTAGGCATCCAAATTTTGTTTCAACAAACGACAGACGCACGGGTACCCTGAGTGGTGCAAGTGAATCCTTCGTCATGCATGGTCGCGATCCAGATCATGGACATAATAATTGTCCCACTTTACTCTGATCCCCTTAAACGTCAGAAAAATAGTATCAACGGATAGCCGTATCATACTTGCTGACTTTAGGATACGTATTAAGTAAGAAATTAATGCATTAATGAGTTAATAATATCAACAATTTACTTTTAAGTGTTTTGGCTAGTTTAAATAACCTTTGCAAATAGTTGTATCGGATTACGTTGCTTTGAGGCAGTGTGGAATGTGTCAATTATTTTGTCCACAACCTGGCGGTGATCATTCAGTGTGACATATTATGCTACCGTTTCGAGCTTAGCGCACTGGCTACCTGCTATCATTATGGATACGATGCTGACAGACCGCTGAAACACGGCCGCGTGGTTCCTCAAATCTCATGCGGCCATTGGGCATGCGCGGCATGTCAATCCCTGGAAAAACAGCCGTCTCATTCAACCGACGGAAACTCAGTATCATGGATCACGAAGCGTTGCCTACAGCTTCCCACGCCCAATACGACGCGGGAGCGCGCTCACGACCCCTGGGCGCCTTTGAGAGATTGAGGGACTGCCCCGTTGAGACCGTAGAGGGAAAACGGCCGCCGCGTCCAACTCGGCCGAGATATGCTGCAGAAGACATCGTATCGGAAGTGGGGATGTGAAAGGGGCATGGTGCGGACCGTTCGAACCTTGCCCTGAGATTCCTCAATGTAGAAGGTAGTCGACCTCAGCCAAGACGGCTTATGTTAGCTAAACTACCCGATACTCCTGTACCTGATAGCCTTATGGGCCATACAGCTTGACTTCATCACTCGACTATTTGTTCACAACGTTGGGTTGAGATTCGTAATATGGATCCTCTGGTAGGCCTTAAGATCCCATACAACTCGCAGGGGTATTTTCAGTTAGTTACCTCCACTCGCAGATCATTTAACAAATACGGTTAGGATGTAGCTTCCCATACAATTTGTATGGGAAATAACATCAGGGCAACATCAATAACAATAACAATTATCGTAAGCTTTCCCACCTTCCTATTGCATGATAACTAACGCGATTTTAACGCAGTTGAAGATATTCACGCGTTTTTTTTTGATGGATATTGAATCCCAGCTCGAATATATCAAAAAGCAACGCCTTCTGCTTTCCTCGCCGTTGCTTGAAGCTGCCGAACGCCTTCAACAACGTCAACAACAACCCCGAATCCTGGGCCCCCTTCCTAGAAAGCCCCTTGCCGAGCGTGATCCCAATATCAAGGATGGCCCGAAAGCACCACGAGGAACTTATAGAGCCCTCACGAGGGATGAGCGACATGAGATACAGGTATTAAAGAAGCATTTCCCAGACCTGACGTACCTGAAGCTCGCCGGGATGACAAATACCACCACACGGCAGGTCCAGTTAGCCCTCACAACTCCGCTAACACCTCAACGCAGAGGTCCCAAGCACCCATGGAAAATACTCCCACCTTTGAAGACGCAAGAGCTTATTTCCTTCCTGGAGCACTGGCCCAATCGGAAGCTCCCATGGGGTGACCTTCGGTACCTTATCCCAGGGCTTGAAGAGTATGGGGAGGATGTCATCCATCGTACTTTAACGGAAGTCGGGTTCCACCGCAAGATTAGAGGCCGAAAGAAGCTCCCCTTAAGCCCTGCTGATGAGGCATACAGGGCTCGATTGTGTGAAGAATGGCTCCAAGCCTGGCCCACACGAGAGGACCTGTTGGAGCGAGGTCCAATATGGTCTGACGAATGCTACGCAACAACCCAACCCTGCCACCGTCAATGGATAACCTATCATGACCTCGAAGACCCATTTTCCTTTGAATACCTTCGGCTACAGGACTTCTATGGGTGGATGTTCTGGGGCTGCTTTCGAGGGCGCTATAGAGGGCCTTGTTACATATGGCCCAAGGGCGAAGGAAGTCTCACTGCTGAGAAATACAGTACGGTGATACTTCCCATGGTCAAAGAATTCATGAATCGTTTCCCGGATACGCCCATTTTTCAGCATGACGGTAGCCCAATCCATCAAGCAGAGCGTACCTTCGAAGAGCTTGACGACCTTGAAATATACACCCTTGAATGGCCTCCTGATAGCCCTGATTTAAACCCTATTGAGAACGTATGGGCTTGGATGAAGGCTTATTTGGAAAAGAAGTATGATATACAGTCATTAAAGAAAGAACAGCTGTATATGGCGATATTCGAGGCCTGGTTCGCCGTACCTGACGATTTCTTCGTTACTTTGGCGCTGTCTCAATGGGATAGGATAAAGCGTTGCTTTGAGGAGGGTGGGAAACAGCAACGGAATTAATGGAGGTATATTTGCATTCAAATTGTATGGGAAGCTACTTCCTAACCGTATTTGTTAAATGATCGGCGAGTGGAGGTAACTAACTGAAAATACCCCTGCGAGTTGTACCTGTAACCTCGCTATCAAGACCCATCCTACAACAGACTGACTTAAGAAAGGCGAGTAAACGGACGGGGCTGCGTTCATGCCGTTGCTACAAGCGCTCTGAGATAGGCAGGACGGAGGGTATGAAACCAGTAGCCATGGCCTCTCGTATAATAGAAGACCGCCCTTCCTCATGGAGTACCCATCTCCACAAAAAACAATTTAACCTTAAGGGGCTAACTGGGATATGTCAGATACGTGCGAGTGACGTAGTTGCACAGTTTTGAATACTGTGTGGGCTGAGCCTTAATTCATCAGCCAATAGAGATTCAGATGAAACAAAGCAGCCTGGGCCTTGGCATCCAGCTCATTACCCAAAACAGCCACTATGACGTTGGGGCACCTGGGCATGTGATCCCGCACATGGATCGGAGAAGATGAATATCAGGAGGGGAAAAGAAAAGCACTGAACTAATTCTGCCTTACGTTTAGGAGCATCTAACTAGACTACATAGGTTTATGCCATTGGATCCCACTAAGGGTTAAACAACTAAGAACTAATCGAGCATTTCCGAGCTTCTTGTTCTTTGTCTTATTTATGTATGTAGGTCGAACGATAGTTTCTGCTTGCATCCACAATACTACCCACTCCCCCCCTCTTTTGCTTGACACTTTAACCAGCATCTCATGATAACCCACTAACTTACTCCTCCACGTCCCAAAAGCCTATACAACCTCCCAGTCCTTTAACCTGAGCTAAAGAAAAGAAGCGATCCTGCCGCAAACCCAAATACAGACCACCACCACCGCCACCACCATCCTCACCGCGACCATGGCCTCCGCACAAGTCTGCCCCGTCGTCGGAACGACCAACAACACCCTGCCCCCCTCGCACCCGGACGTCGATCTCACGAAGCCGGGCGTCTGTCCCGTGGTGGGCGCCAAGACGGAGCACCACCACAACCTCAGCAAGCACCCGTCGGTCGCGAGCGCCGTCGCCCCCTCGGCGCCGACCACGGAGTCGGTCGGCTCCTCGGACGCCCAGGCCTGCCCCGCGCTCCGGAGCCTCGTCGAGAGCGACCCCAAGGCCCGCGAGATGGACGACCGCGTGTGCCCCGTCGTCGGCCCCGTCACCACCGTCCTGCCGCCCGACCACCCGAGCACCGACGGCCGCGCCGACGCCGACGCCTGCCCCGTCACCAAGGCGAGGGTCGGCCACCACAAGGACAAGGTCGTGCTCCACCCCAGCGTCGAGGGCGCCGCGGGCGTGTGTCCCGTCACCGGAGCGAAACAGGCTTGAGGGTTGGGGAACTTGCGCTTTTGAGAATGAGGCGAAACGGTGTTTATCGAAGGATTGATTTACTCGCTGCCTACACACTATCGTGTTCTCGCCGTTAGGAGAAGCGTGCGGTCTAGCTATGTGATATAGTGAGCTGCCTATGCGGATCTACGCATTATGAATATACCCAACAGATCTTTTCAATTTTCTAGGTTGCTTGCACAGAGGTGGAAGAGCATGACATCTGTTCTCACGCTCCAGGTGCCATGGATGATAATCCAAATCTGCCAAGTAATGTCTAGGATACGTGGGGTTTCTACTTGGCCCCACTGGTACTGTAAGGGAGGATGTCTCAAGTGGTATGGTTGGGGAGTTGGTCGATGAGGTTGATGTCAAAGCTGTAGAAGAAACTGGCGTTGTAGTATGTCTTTATCGACTATAGAGCTACTCGGGCCGAATCTGTGCATCGCAGTCTTGATGACACAGCACCACGAGAAGCGGCTACGCCTGTTCGTCTTCATCTGTGGAGACTATCTATACCCCTTTCCATGCTTATGGGGTAGAACGCGAAAGCTTGTGTACCCTCGTATCCTCGAGCCAGGGGTCGAAGCAATTCAACCGATGTCCACCCGTTGAGATTCGTTGCGTAACCGCCAAGCCCAATCCATCCATTCGCCTTTAGCTTTTGTGGCCATCCATTCCATTGAAGCTATTCGATACGGGGAGTGGGTTCGGTTAGGAGGCTCCATAGCTGGGGGTTTGGTGAGGCCCGGGCGTCAGAGCCCCTGGTCCGCAGTTTACATAGAAATTACTGGGAAACGTACGTATGCTCCGGGCGGCCTAGGGCCTCCACCAAGCCCATCAGTGGCTATTATCCCTATGAGGTGTACTGCCAGTTCCATCCATATCTCTTTCTGTGGTGCGGGGTGGGCGTCCACCTACTCGATGGGGGTGGTCGGTGTAGTAGAATGCGTTGCTTTGACCTCTGTCCCGAGGAATATTTCAAGAGATAATGTGGATACCCCATTTCGGATCCAAGCGACCTTCCAGCGAGGCCCTTTCGTGTATATATAGGAAGCTCCGCCCAGAACTATTATGAAAAAAGGTAGGTATTAATGGCTATATATTCCCTACCTATACCACGAACTACCTTTTCGGCAATTTTTCTGCCTTCCACTCTGTACTTCCGCGTTTCCCCCGAGAGCACCCCTCCGTTCGATATGACCGCCGTCGTATCAGCCAAGACGGCGGCTGCCATCAGCAACCAGGAAACTTAGACTGGCCAGCGCAGCAAACGCCACACGATCACCTTCTGTACCACTCATTCACCATCTCTCCCGCTGGATTGCTAACATAGACGTAATCAAGCCTAATTACTCGTTCAGTCCCCAGATCAGAGGCCTCATGGTCGCGTAACTCGGAGTGTTTCGGTGGTACTTTGTAGCTTGAAAGGTAAGATCCATGGGGCCCTCCTTGTTCCTCGATTTCTTAGCCCGCAGCCAGTCTGGGCGTGAAACACCCACAGGAGTCCTCCATGTGCTAGGAATGCGGAAGTTTGGCTATAAACAACAGTGTCCCGGCTTGCGAGATTCTGTTATTCAGTGTATGAGTATGCGGATAATATGGGAGTAAATCTGAAGGATATGATTGTCTTGGATTATGGCAAAAGATCGTGCGCTCGAACTGTGTTAGTAGCTCAAGCGGTATATACTTATATATTCCTACAGATTGCCAGTCGAGTATCTGCTGGTGGTCCTGATTTTCCTCCTATATATCTCAGCATGACATGATGCAGTTGGAGTAAACTGTGACCACCGAGTCCCGCCAATATCATACTCTCAGTGAAGTGATTCTCGTCCGTACGAAACAGAAGCCGATGTCCCGGAGAACTCAGAAGTAGCGTCACACCTTTCATATAGAATCTTATCGAATCTGAATAGTGCCGGAAAGTGTGAGGCCACACACTATGGCGGGACACTATTAGATCTCGTATATCTCGAGATGCCTAGTAAACGCTTCTTTAACACAGATACGACGCTTTACAAGCGTCGACCCGTCCTCATCGACCTCCTCAAAGATTAGTACATGCTTTTTAGGTACGGGAATGACATTGGGTAGCTTCACTACCGTGGCCTTATTCAAAATGTATTCTAGAGTCGTTGCCTTGTCTACCTCGTCAATTCCAAATGTGAAACCCCCAGAAATAAGTGCCCCGGACCGGAACTGAATGCAGACGATAAAGGCATGCGACGGTTTGCGGAATAATAGCAAGCCCCATCTCAGCTGCGTAGCAGAGAACCTACATTGTGAAGAGGCTTGGTCATGATCACGCGTGGGAGGGTAGAGCGACGCGAGCTCGTAACCAGCTCTGCGTACCGAGGAATATACTACCGGAAGCATGTTTCCGCCGAAGTTGTGCGTCCACAAGGGAAATCTATAGTCAGATGGCAGGTCTCCGAGGTAAATCTGCTTTACGCTGTGTTTCTTCCAAGGAGACAAGTGCATGAACTTTTGTGAATGCGAATTCCAGGTTGCGAGCAGTGGTGATATGGAAATCAGGAATGGGTTGGCTCCGGGTAATCGACAGAGAAGATTTTTGGTAGGGTCATCGTAAGCGATCAACGGTATGACTATGAATCTAGCTTGCCAAGGAGAGTGCCTTAGAATTGCTAGACTGACGCCGTTGTTGTGGTCTAGGAATATCAGAGGCAGAGTAATCAGGAGACCAATGTTGGTCCATGTGGAATGGCCGGTGATGTTGGTCCATGTTAGAGCGGCCCTCCTGGCGAAACGACTTAAATAAGAGGGCAGCTCATGAGCTACGAAGTTCTGACAATGGCGGAATGCATAAGGCGAATCCGCAAGCGCCGGGCGAGCATATGGTTCACCGCTAGGTGAACCATATCCTGCTGCCAATATACTGTCGTCGTATCGTGTTTTTAATATTTCCTCTTGCAAGCGCTTAAAAGCTTTAGGTCCTTCGCCATACAGGAGTGGCATATTGACGTCCAGCAAGCCCAAGAGACTATAAGCTGCGTCTTCCACTCGAGTGGTCTTTCTTTCCGCGGCCCAGCCCAACCGGGCGGCAGCACAGAACCCATTGATATTGCCAGTTATTGCCTCAATGGGTATCCCCGTGATCTCAGACAAGAGATGGTTCTTGCGATCACTCGTTGCGCCAATCCGTATCCTGTCCCAGTTTTTATCGAAAAAGCGGAGACTTCGCGGTGCGAGGAGCTCCTGGAGGGTCCATCCTCTCGTGAACCACCGACTCCTTCGAAACTCGGACCCCTCATCGGAGGGACTATCGAGAGCGGAGACGTCTGCCAGGTAGACATAGCAGACCTCAGAGTCCTTGTACCACTTGTACATGGAATTGATCGCTTCGGAGAGCTCGGCGCTGCTGGACTTGTCTATGCAACAAGTATCAATCCAAACATAGTTGTGGCCGTCTCGGATAGCTTGCTGGCAACATCCCTGTATCTTTGCGTAGGCGGGCTTTGTGGCATGGTCGGGCTTCGCGAGATCTTGGAAAGTGACCTCTGAATCTGCCCAGGTGTGCGAAAGTATTGCATATGGCGGGATCCTCTCCCCGATATACTCTTCCAGCTGACGACTATCGACGTTGAGCAGCCGCATCGCGATGTTATGAAGGAGTCTGGCCGATGACGCGTGGCGCCTTGTATGAGATCTGCTCTGGGTAACAGTTCCTGAGCCCACCACGTTGTGCTGCGACTGAGGTAATTGAAACAAGGGATGATGTTTATTGCTGGAGGGAGGTCGATGGGCTGAGGGAGGGGTTGAAGGTGCCCAACTTCAGCCTCATTTCACTAGTAATAAACTGGTAATCACTCTCCATCAACGATGATTGGATGAACAGACCGCCCAGTTCTGAGGCCGTCACGTGAGGTTGCGGCTGAATATAAACCTTCGGACCCTATCGGCGCGTATATCCAACAAAGCGGATTGCGAGTGCCGTTGTCTGCATTGAGTTTGGGAGCATGACATTCTCATATGCTCGAACCATGCCGGCGCGTCAAATTAAATCTTTCCCCCTCAGCCAAACAGCAGGAAGGAGAAGGGGCCCAGAATACAAATGAAGACGAACAAACCAGAGGAAGCCGATTAATGGGTTACGAGAATGCTGTGGCAGCTATCGGGCTGCTCACCACCACAAGTGACGCTGACAGTACCATGGGCTATTAAGGGACAGCCACTTAGTCAAGATCCTTTTGCCCCGTGTATGGCGAATCTGTCCCTGCTCCCCCCAGTGTTTCCGTATGTAAACTTGAAGAGGGAGACCCCTCAACCAGCTCGTAGTGATGACGCACAGATCTGGCCCATATATCCTTGTTAGGTGGCGTCGATCCCCGTTGTCGTCGGGCGTGTATGTATTCCTCATCGTATGCATGTGAACTGACGTAGGATGCGGCACGGCAAACAAGACTCCTACTTAGCCAAGGTGCAAAGTCTGCCACGACAAGGCTGGGGAAGATTTCGGTGTGAAAAAGCCGGTCTCATTTCTTTTTGGCCTGGAAGGGACAAATAATTGATCTCTTTGCCCAGTTAAATTCACAGAATCCTAACAATGTCAGTAGTAGTTATAACTCAAGATCCCATACCCTATCCATGATGCCTCGTTCACCATATCCATCACTTTACTTCTGGGCCTGACCGTCCTCGGCCTCCTTACCCCCAGCATCTACAGGCGTCTGGTCATCCGGCCACACCACCTCGTGCTCCTCGACCTCACAGCAATAGCTGACATTGGTGTCCCCGTCGAGATAGGACCAGCACCCCTCGTCATCCACGTAGAAGTACACCGGCAGATCTTCCTCCTCCTCACCATCATCAGCATCTTCATCGTCTCCACTCCCTCCCTCCCTCTCCTTCGCATCACCGTAGCCATCAACCGAGCCCTCGTAGCCGAGGTTCTCGAGCACCTCCTCCTTCGCCGCCTTCACGCGCATCGCTGCGTCCTCGAAGCGCGCATAGACGCCCAGAATCTCCTTTTCATCGTGTTCCTCGCCGCGCACCGAGTAACTCTCGCTGTGCGTGACGATGTAGACGTGGCCGAGGCGCGCGCTGCTGTCGCTATTGCTACCCAGCAGCGATACCGAGGCGTCGTCATGGGCGGGGCGCGCTTGCTTGGCAGGCGGCTGCTGTGCCGCGTCGTCGTCGGTCTCGGCCGTGGATGCTGCCCGCTTGTGTGAAGTAGTGTCGTCACTCATGTCGTGGGGTTTATGTATCTTTCAAGAACCCGATAGGACTACAGATCTGCATGCCGGATTGTAATATGTAACTCGAGTTCTGCGGGAAGATACTGTATGCAGCCAAGGCGGCATACCCGGGTAGTCATATGAAGCAGCTTTGAACCCCAGGAAGATCCCTGTCGTAGATTCTCGTGTGTCTGACGTAACTCGCAAGAGGTGGGGGAAGGGGGGTAAGGGAGGGTCTGTGCATTACCCCAACTCTGTCCCATTAGCGATAAAGTGACAATGACAACGGCACCTCGAAGGCCGGTCTAAAGATATCACATATACACAATCTTGAAGGGCATGTTGTGTTTAAGGTATCGACAATTGTGTAACGCCTCCGCCTCCTCTATGAAGGAAAGGGGGGGGCACCCACCTAGTGCTATCTGGTCACCCATATATACATACACTATAAGGACGGTTGCAGATATGAAGTTATCCTATCCGACGCCAGATCTCAGAAGACGGAGGTGCGAATTCTTCTAAATGCGGGTCGACCGGAATCTTGAAGAAACCACCCTCAGTTCGGGTCCTCGCCCAAGGAGTTATCCCTCTTCTTCTTGCCGCGGAACATGCTCAGTACGTCGTCCCTAAACCTCGTGGGCGGTTCGATGAGCGTCGCCTCGTACTGGTCGATGATGGGCTTGTCCCAGATCAGGTCCGCGTCCGCCGCCGGGATAACCTTTGTGCGCTTCCAGAGCTTCCAGAAGGAGTACGTAACGATGTCGATAATCAGCATCGTGTAGTACGAGAAGAACGTCCCGACGCCATCGTTGAAGCCGGGGACGAAAGAGGTGTAGCCGTAGGTGAGCTCGACGAACGTCATCCACGCCAGACCCGCCCATGCACAGTAAGGCTGGAACCAGCCCTTGTAGGGGAGCGTATCACGGCTGATATTCTGTGCCTTAAGCGCCTTGTGGAAGAATATGTACGTTATGCTCATAATCATGTAGTTGATCATCTGAGCACCCTGGGTTAAGGTTGCGAGCCATGTGACGACTTTTGCTGCGTTTGCAGACACTTGCAAGAACGAAAGGAAGGGAAACACCATGACAACTGCGAAGGCGTAGATTGGAATGCCATTTTTAAGGCATTTTTTGAAAATGGCGGGCGCGTGACCGTCCAAAGCAAGACCGTAAAGCGATCGCATAGCGCAGTACGTGTAAGCGTTACCAGCACTGAAAATGCTAGTGCAAAGCAAGGCGTTCACGACCGATGGCAGGACCGCAACGCCCATATTTTGCATGGCGATGACGTATGGCGATCCATCAGCGGTTCCCGAGTTGTTGTTCCGGAGCCGCTCATTATTGTACGGCAAGATGATACTGACAGCAAGTGCGCCACCGATGAAAAAGAATCCGAACCGCCAATAAACAGTCTTGAAGCCTTGCTTGAGGTAGGTGCGAGGACGCTGAGTCTCACCAGCAACCATGGCTAGGTACTCGGGACCGACAACGGTGAAACCCGCGGAGTAGACGGCGGCGAGGAATCCGGTGAAACGACCTAAGGCACCGCCTCCGATGTACTCGGCAAACGCGCCGGGGTTGTTCCAGTACCGGAAGCCGTACGCATCATTCTGGGGATTTCCGCCACACATCGTAACCAAGGTGAAAGAGAACACAATGCCAATAAGAACTAACTTGCCACTCGCCAGCCAAAATTCTGCTTCACTGCTCAAAGCAAATTAGTAACACCTCATTTGGAGGTGACCGATCTTGATAGATAATTTCCCAGATGGGATAGAGTCTCATGCAATAGAAGGCTGGTTACTCACCCATAAAACTTTACAGCAAGGACATTGATGAGCCTATATTATCGTTAGCGTCTAACCATTAAGACGCAAAAGGGGTTTACCGTACGCATATAGGATGATACAGCCGACACAGATAGCGGCGACAGGAACCTTATCCGTCCAGAACGTGATGACTAGGTTGAGAGCGGAAATCTCGAAGGGGATGAGGAACGCTTCGTAGAGGAAAAAATTCCACCCTGCCATGAAGCCGAACGACTCGTCTACCCACTTCCCGGCCATGCGCAGGAAAGAGCTCGAGACGGGCATGTAGACGCACATCTCGGCCATGCCATTGTTGACCATGCCGAGAAACATGGCATAGATGGTGTAACCGATGAACAAGCTGCCAGGGCCACCCCTCGTGAGACCAGTTCCGATGCTGACGAAGAGAGCGGTACCGATTGAACCCCCCACGGCGATCAACTGAATCTGGCGGTTGCCCAGGTGACGCTGGAGCTGATCGGCATTGTCTCTCACGACAACCACGTCTTCCTGTTGCCCAATATCCAACTCGCCCTTTTTCTCGTCGTAACCATGGGCGGCGGAAGGGTTCGGCGAATTATCTGGGCGTGCTGCCGCCATATTGAGAGCAGGATAAGCAACTCCGTTGGGACAACGGGATACTTAGCGAGGTCTTGAACGTATAGTGAGAGTTGATTCGCATATGGCTGAATTTCATAACGCTGTGGAGCGCAGGAGAGGTGCCTATATAGGCAAGGAGGACTTCTCTGCTAAAGAGGGGAATTCTATCCAAGAGACAGGCGGTTCGCGGATATCCAATGTAAACAGAGAGAAAGGAGGGAATTGGGCATTCTTGCCCCCAGCGGGATATGCGCCATTTTGTAACCCGACCCTGGGGTACTGTACGCCCGTAGGGGGAAAGAGGAAGGCGATCCCAGGGCCATACCTGTCCAGCGCTTTCATTGCTTAGAATCTTTACGAGAACACCGTCAACTTTCCTACGCTTGCCCAGCCTCAATCCGCAGAGCCTGTAATCCACTATATAATCAGGAAGTGGGGTAAGCTTAGCGGGGGTGACTAGCGGGGTCGTGGGGCCCCATTGTCTAGGTATATCTAGAGTCTCATTGGGCTCTGATAGGTACTATCTCCTCGGGTGCCAGAGGGTCTCACAGTAAGTGGTAACTGGCGTTTTGGCCCGTGCTCTTCGAAAAATAGAACCTCGATAACCAATCAAACTAGCCCCTAGTGATATACACCCATTTGAACCTCTTTTTGGCGGTGATATTTGTACCAACATATGTCATTAGTACAGATCGACACATCATACCCAGCGCAACGAGAGCGCACCCGGGGTGCTGACCACGTTCCTCTTATGTAACGAACCCAGAGTGGACCTTTTCCCATATACGGTTAGCGTTAAAGCCGGTACCGCTTACTGTGAGACCTTCTGGCACCTGAGGAGATACCAAGTACTGTGTATACGTACCTACAGCAGATACCTATTGCATGCCCTTGAGGCCCTCGACAGCACCGATAATCCCGTATCGTTCGAAATGGGGCACCGTTATCGGACATTGTTCTCTTACGACCCTCTCTACTGTATCGCAACATCCATCCCGATGCTGCACAACGCGATTAGGACTTGTATACGCATAGATTCACCTATCATGTACTAAGAAGCGTAAGACCAACGGAAACACCCTGAGCGATAATCTACTATCTAGGGGCATGCCTCCTAGCGTCCTTGGCAATGCGCCAAGACCGACAGGGTCCCAGCCATCGCCCCATCCCTCCATGTCCTTGGATGCGTTTGGCGCAGCGGGGGAGCCACTACAGGACAGTCCTATCGGGCACCTGCCTGTTATAGGGTTAGAGAGTCGAGTATTCGGCAAGGGTCTACGGAAATCGGATGTGGGCCCAATCTCACCGATCCAACAGACTATGACGTTGGTTGACGAGGGACGGTTCTTCAATTTTGTTAACTTTTTTTCCAATTGAAGTCCCTGAGCAGCCAAGCACTATGGCAGCTTTACATCCTGCGATTGCCTTCCAGTCAGCTCACACAGGTGGCAAGGCGAACAGTGATTGCCTCGGGAAAGGTTGCCGGTAGCGTGATCGACGGCACGTGAGCAACAATGGGCGAGGGCGCCACCTCGAGATTGCCGAGAAGTCAAGATCGAGCTCTTTCTCCAGCGGCGGGTCGAATCAATGGTTTAGACCGAGTCTGATTCGGCGGACAGCGGACAACATCCAATTCCGAAAAACGCCACACATATCTCACGGGAGAAGATAGCCCCCTGGCAGGAGGTCCATATGTGTTTTTCGAATTATGGCTGACAAACTTACAAATAGACCCTGCTTGCCACCATTCGAGAGCTAGGGACGCAAGAAGTGATTCATGAAACGGCCCACGTTTTCGTCCGGCTATACCTTGGTCAAGCGTCCCCCAGATAGCCGGATAACTCCCCAGATCTTCATCGGCTCTCAACTACTCCGCCCGACATCCGACATGTTGCTAGCCAGCCTATCCTGGCAAGCGGCTGCACAGCACCGCACTACTTAGTAAATACAGAAGGGCCGGTCCAACAGGGTCTACTCGGTACCGCCTATCCTGCCGCGTTGCCGTAAGAGGAAGGGCATTACTATTCGTGGTTTCGATGTGATTGGACTAACGACCAGTGTCAGTCCTTGGTCTACTTAATAGCATTGGAAAATTCTGTCGTATCTGACGCTCGGTCGGCTATGAATGTGTTGACCAGGCTTCGGCTCCCTTGAAGGAACTTCTCCAAAATCTCATCACAAACCTGGGCATTTCCTTTCGTGCCACGTGCTTAAGCAAACTAATAGCAGGGCAGTGTATTAATTGGGTCTCTTGCATCAGTCGCTCGTAATACACTGTAGGTAGGTTCTGGCACGTGATCGGATCTAAATTCTGAAGTCTGCCGCATGAAGGCTTTGGCGCCAGGCAAACTCTTGGCGGATGTTGCGGCTTGGATGATTTTACAAAGCGACGGCGGTTTCCGACTGTGATCTTCAATTTTGGAGGGCTTACTTGCATAAATTCTTCTAAATGGACTTTGTGATCGGACATAATCCGGAAAATATTTATAGACATGAATTATAGCGCTTATGCGAATAAAGTGAAATTCGGTTATATGAATTGTTGCTTATCGAATCATAAATTTCAATACCTATCGCCACATCATCAGAGGTGACCTATCGTGCCCTCTCTCTTTGCGCACTCATCTAGCATCCACAAAGGGACGGCCGTTTGCAGGTCTTGGGCTGCCGTGCACTTCGTACATAGCGGCACCCCCTGCCCTCGTGCGTTTGTAGGCGTGCTCATCTCCTGCTTTTGCTCGTGCGAGAGCAGGAAGCCCGCGTCGTGCGCCGGTGCTCCGGCAACTCTAGGCGATTAGGCCGTTATCCATCCCAAGACGGTTTTCTGATGCTCCTGATGCGATATACCTGGAGAAGGATGACGCGATCAGGAGCGCACCGACGCCCACCCCACGCCTATGCCGGCTTTGGCATCGCTTCTCAGCTAGTTGCTGTATGCATCGGCAGCGGGATTAGGTGTTGAGGAGGCCGAGAACGTAGTCGCTGGAGCTGCAGTCGACGAGGATGTAGACTCGGCGTTTGGTGTCGCTGATGGAGATTCGGTAGACTAAGCGATGCGGAGTTACAGCTGCCACCGATCACGGCTGCGTTTATTAGCGGAGA
Source organism: Monosporascus sp. GIB2 (assembly GCA_004155935.1). Taxonomy (NCBI): domain Eukaryota; kingdom Fungi; phylum Ascomycota; class Sordariomycetes; order Xylariales; genus Monosporascus; species Monosporascus sp. GIB2. The sequence goes on along the minus strand of QJNV01000098.1, from coordinate 62,849 downwards.
CACTAGCACGATGACCTTGTCCTGCTGGTTCCAAATGTCCGGAACGGTCAGCGTGGCCGTCGAGATTACCGTCGAGGGCCACCAGAGAGTCAATCACGACTCAGAGGCCGGATCGATGCACGAATATCCGCTATCGATCGGACGGGGTCAGTTTTCGGAAAGGGGAACCGGACCCGGATGTTGGGTGGGTGCCTCGACTTACCGAGGACAGCAGGCGGTCCCCGTCTCGGTAATCGTGCCGATGGCCCCAACAGAACCACAAGCCGAAATCTATTCAATGGACAGGTAGACGACGGCGAATTGAATGCCAAGTTGGGTAACAATTTTGGCGGATGACAGTTCGACGTCTCGGTTAGACCAAGATTGTGGTGTTTATGCGTAGTGGGGTGCTCGCCAACCGTCTCCCTAAAATCCTTCCCCCAGATAACCAAGTCGCAGCCCGGCGAAGGCGTGAATGTCGCGGTTAGGAGCCTTAAGGTTGTCGTCGGAATGTGTCGTAGAAAAAGGGTATTTATATTGATCATCGAGCTCCATAGCACCTGGAAAAACCTTATTCCGGTGCGTTTATAATATATATAAAGTTTTTAACTGTTATTTTCTAAGCTTGATTTTTATTAAATAATGGACAGGTTTTATATTCTTTATATTTTTTTTTTTACAATTAGAGTAATTAACTATTTTTATATATTAAATTGTATTACTTGATTATACTTTATTATAACAAATATTTTTATATGTAAAAATGTAATTTTTAAGAATTTCTTTAAATCTTTTGCCCCTACTTTTCACTACCTATTTTCACGGTATTTAGCATTGTATTAATTCTAATAGTGTATTATATAAGCTCACCGCTTGTTTTCTAGCACCTTATAATAACTAGGGTTGAGAATGTAGTTGGTTAGTTAAGTTAATAGCTTAATTAAAACTAACTAAGACCTATACTAACTAATAACTAACTAACTATATTAACTAAGATTTATAATTTATTTTAAAATTAATAATAAAAACAGTTAAAAAATAATAATATTTAAATATATTAGCAGTTATAGTGATTAAATGTAGGGTACTAGCGTAAAGTGTATATTAGTAATCTTATAAACTAATAACGTTTAAAGTAAGCCGCCTTTATATATATTGCCTATACTTAAAATGTTTTTTCAAAAAAAAAATATCGTAGGTACTATTATTTAACTTAAATCTACTATCCGTAAGCACCTTAAAGTATAAATTACCGATACGCCCTTTTATTTTAAATTATTTCGGCCTTTAAAACTTTAATTTATACAGAAATTATACTCGTCTTTTCGTTGACCTTGAATATATTTCGATATATCCTATATTTGTATCCTTTTAAGTTTTAAATCCGCTATTAATCGCTCTGAATTAGCTTTCTTAAAATTTTTATAAGTTTATTTACTGGGTTATTTTATTTTTTGCGTATTAAAAGCTACCATTACTCTTTTATACCTCCTAGCGAATATAATGATATTTTAATTAAATATAAGATTCCCTCTATATTATCTATATTTTTATTATCTACTTTAACGTATTAATATTATCTTTTATAATAGGAATGAAGCCGTTTTAAACATAACCTTTAACTTTATTAAGAAATTTCTAATCCAAACTATCTTCGTTTTAACTATCTCCTTTTTTACGTATTTTATTTCTGTAATATATTTAATAATAACACTTTGTAACTTTAAAATTACGAAATAGATATTTTAATATTACAAAATACGTAACTCGTTATAAACTTAATTAATTCGCTATTTATAAAACTTATATCTACTGCTCCGAATAACCCTAACTCGTTATATTTCCGGCACAGATAATATTTATCTTACTTCTAGTACTAAAAAAACAAATTCGCTATGCCGTTTAAATATTGTAATAATCTTCTAATACATTATTAATACTTTAAAAATAGCTTAGTTATAAACTTAATCTAATTTAATATCATAAACGTTATATCCGGTTTATTAATATAATTAAAAAGGTTAAATTTTCTTATTAAAAATATTCGTATATATCTTTTTTGCTAATTGTAAGTAACAAATTCGCTATATTTTTAATATGTTAACGCCGGATAGAAAAACGTTCGCATATATGATTTTAAAAGTTCGTTCGATAATTGATTCTTTCTCAATCGACGTTAATTTTTGCAAATTAAAAGTAATATCGGCTCGAGTACGTATATTGTTATATTAGTTATATAACGTAATTTAGACGATTTGGTATGTAAAAATAAAAATTACATAATTATTTTTCGACGTTTATTTTTTAACTTAAATAATTAAGTTTATTTTCGTTTTTTATAAAACTGTGACGGCTAGGTTGGTTAACCAACTATTAGACCTAAACGTACGGGTTTATGTTGGCAGAAGTACCGTGGGAAACTGGGCAAGAAGTAACAAGGGTAACTTAGTTACGTCTCGTAATACCAAGGGTGTCTTGGGTAACGAAGTTGTATTGCAAGCTGTCGCTATTTAACTACGAAATAACGAACGTATATATCCTGGTCTTGGCTTAATCGACTCAACTGGCTTAAGCCCTTAAGCCCCTTAAGCCCCTTAAGCCGTCTCCCCTGCTCAACTGGCTCAAGGTGCCAAGCCCCTTAAGCCCTTTAAGCCGGTCACGTGACGTCTTGGCCCAGGTCGGAGCTTACTTTCCTAACATCCCGATCGTTTGGGAGGGCCAAGCCTGTTAGGTCATAACAAAAACGTTCCATATTATTAATAATAAGAAATAAATAATTAATGTTAAATAATTAAAATATATCAGACTTTATCGGATTCGCTTATATAGTACATTATAGAATTTTACGATAATAACTTAAGTAATGTTAAATTATTTATAAAATATTTTTAATTTTCGTATAATATTTTGTATACTTAATTTTTCGATTTAAATATATTTTAAAAAAATTTTACCGTTTAATAAAATTCGACGTCTAGTTAGTTCTTACGTATTTCGCGATGCTTTAAATAAGTAATATTTTAGTTATATTTTTAACATATTAAAGCTGGATAGGAAACTTTTGTATATTTAAGTTGTGATTTTGGTCGATAATCGATTTTTTTTCGGTCGCCGCTAATTTTTACAAAATTAGCTAATATTAATTCGCGCGCGTTTGTCTTTAACAGTATATTAAAGTAAAAAATACAACTTTAAAAATGAAAGTAAGCTTTTTATAACTAAATTTCGAGTTTCGAATTTTATCTTAAATAGTTAAATTTATTCTCGTGTTTTTATAAAACGTTTTATAATCTTAGTATTAAAAAATAAACCATTAAAGATAGGTAAATAAAATGTGTTATACAAAGTATTGCGTATATATGTATGTAACGCTTATATATATAAGACTTTAATAGCTAAACTAAAAGTAACTAAAACTAAAAAACTAAAACTAATTTCCCAACCCTGCATATATGTAGTCGTAAGAATCCTGTTCAGACTGCTCCTCCTCTGCACCTGACATTGACAACACGGCCGGGTTGATGATATCGGAGTCGAAGTCGCCATCATGAGCAGCCGACTCTAATCCGGAATGCCCGGTAAAGACGTCGTTAGCCGGGTTCTTCATGTAGTTGTCCATCGCGTTTGGTGGAGAAACAATCGAACCAAGGCTCGAGATTGTCGTTGTACAACCTAATGGCTCCGAGAAAATGGAAGTCTTCGCTGACATGTTTTCCGGTAAATCGTAACTGGAGGAGGAAGGTGGTCCGAAGCTAGTTGGGAATGAAACCGGGCCGAACCGGGAGCTATTAGAAGGACCAGGACCCCCGCTGTACGCCACAGTGCTAGGATCTGGAGGAGCTTTAGCATGTCAGTTTGACGTCACACCTTACAGAACGAACATATTTACCTGGCATTTCCCCATTTGGGTTCTGTCCCCACGCCCTGTTCATCGTACCAAAGCTGTTACTATACGAGGTCAAATCAACAATTTCCCGAACCCCCAGCGAGATCCGCCGCTCCGCAAGCTTGTTAAACACGGCCCTTCCAAGGTAGACATGGACCCCTTCGATTGGACCGTCATTTTCTAATAGGAGCATAGTGAGTTCCACTGTTGGAATGATAGGGTCGAAGGCTCTCAGGTCGAGCACAGCGAATCGCTGGGGCCCATAAACTTGACCCGCCGGCGTGGAATACCATCTGCATCGTTGTGCAGGGGTAGTATCCCGGATTATCACACCCGGTAGCCTTTCAGCAACTCTTGCAAGCACGCAGGACTTGTCAGTTTGGCTATTAAAAACCGCGCAGAGCGGTTGAGGAGGGTCGCGCCCTACGCTGACCGCATAGATTCTGCCTTCGGGGAGTCGGGCCGAAGACGGGCTTGGAGCAGTCACGGTCGCTCCTTCTGGGCCAAGCCCCCCGGTTTGCATTGGTGAGAGAGAATTCGAAAGGTTCCCAGCGGGGAAGAGGCCTTGCATCGGGAGGGAAGCTGTGTTGTCGGTTCCGAATTGTCCTGATCCGCCTGGTACCGGCCCGTTCCCAGCTGGATTCTGAACGAAACAGTTGTTTACGCCACCAAGCCGCAGTCCATCGTCATTCCAGATGCTAGACGTGATGGGGCTTCCATGGAGCTTGGGTCGTATGTTCTTAAAGTTGAGGTTGGTGGGTCGAGGAGGCCTGCTGTGTTTGCGGAGAGCAGGCATTGTGGAGACCCTTTCGCCGAGAACCGAAGTGTATGGTCGACTAGGTACGGGCGTCGTATCCTGGGGATCTGTTTGAAGAACTGCCTTTCAGCTTTCTTCGTCCGGATGGCTGGACCAAATTGCTTTTGAGGTCAGCCTGTCAGCGTGATAAGGCGTCTTGGCTCCTCCTTGAGTAGAATTTCGAGGCCTTGCTGACTAGGAGTGATAATTCAGCAAATTCTCAGGAGCTCCTGTCGCATTACGGTCGAATCCCAGAGCTGCCCGAAGCCATAATTTTTAGGAATAAAAAACTGTTCTCGATGTGAGCAGACCGAAGGAGAAGAAGTCTATGCCCCTGCATGGTAAAGCAGGTGGACAACAAGGCCAGGCCACGGGAAGGTTCAGATACAATTGACCCCAGCGTCCCCCTGTCGACCCCGCGGAACCGCTATCTAAATCGCCCCGGGAACTACTTCGTCGTATACCTAAGTTTAACATCCTAGTTAGGTGTTCATAATAAATTATCACTTAAATAAATAAATTTTCTTTGTACTCTTAATATTTACAAGAAATTAACTTAGTTTACATATAAACTTTTGTGAATATCAACGAAAGCGAGTAAATGAATTAAGACCTCAGGATAGCAATGGCGTTAGACATGGCGCGAGAGGGTACGTAGGAGGGATGCTTCTATTCGGCCTGATACGCCTTGAGATAGCTATAAGCCAAGATTGAATCGCTGTCACCCGATCGTGCAGGGGTGTAGGCAGGCGGGTGGATCTACTTAGAGAAGATAACATCAGAGCCAATAGTTCGACGGAGGTAATGCCTATCTATTGGGCCTTTCCTTCGCAGCCTATCGCAGCTATCTACAGTTCTCCGGGGTATTTTCTGTTAGTTGTCGCCACATGCCCATCATTCTCCATCTAAGCTTACGAAGTAAATGCGAATATAAGCTGTAGAGGGTATGATATTATCAATCCCGTCCAAAATCCGGCAAGAGCTGTAGGCATCGGCAAAATTATATTACTGTCTAATTCACACTCTAGCGTTTAATAGCAGGTAGTCGGCCGGTGGAGGCAACTAACAGAAAATACCCCCGAGAACTGTACTAGACCTTTGTTTCGCAGCCTATCGCTTAGGCCAGACTACCATTCCAGTTATCTCGTTAGAATTTCAAATTGAATCGTCACGCCTATTAGAGAAAATAAGATCCTGTCTCGAGCAATAGGCACAACAGGAGTCTTTTACCCTACCCCTTAAACTTTTCCCACTGTATACTGCTTTAACTACTCTATCATTGACCGTGCCTAGGTACCAACCCCCTCGTGATCGTCTCAGTGCTCAAAGAGGCTTTAGAGCTAATTCTTGCAGTCTTATGCTGGTGCGCTATTTGCAATCGCTGAGATAAGTCGCAGTTGCTCCGGACCAGATACCCTACCTTTAAGGAACAAATCCTTAAGCGCCGACTGCAGGATTTGGTCATGTCTCTGGAACATGTAGTCGGCAGCAAGGGACGGTCGTCGTCAGGCGAAGACAAAGTTGGGGCCGTCTCCGAGATCACATACTCGACCACTCCATCCTTCCCGAATGGAGTCACATTGATGCACGAGTGTTCCGACCCCATAGCTGATATTTGCTTTGTCCACGGCCTGACTGGCGATCGAGACAGCACTTGGACCGCCGATGGGCAGTCCGAACCCTGGCCAAAGGAGCTCCTTTCTCCCAGGCTCAGCAGAGTTCGCATACTCACTTACGGCTACGACGCGTACGCAGAACGGAAATCGGCTGCAGGATCAAATCGGTTGGTTGATCATGCTAGGAACCTTCTGAACGACTTAACGACAGACCGATCTTTCTACAATGCGTTATTTCGCCCCCTTATTTTCGTCACCCACAGCTTAGGCGGTATTGTCTGCAAGGAGGCCATTCTGCTCTCGCAAAACAGCCCGAAACCCCATATTCGAGGCATATTCAGTTGCACCAGGGGCATTATATTCATGGGCACTCCTCACAACGGGACTTGGATGACTGACTGGGCCAAGATACCGGCTTCGGCTCTTGGTCTCGTGCAGTCCACTAAGTCGCTGTTGAATATCCTGGAGACAGATAGCCAGGTCCTCGAGTTCATTCAAGTCAGCTTCTGGTTAATGATACGGGAACTGCGAGAAGCTGGCAGGTGTCTCGAGGTTACGTGCTTCTTTGAAGAATTACCTTTGCCTATGGTCGGGAAAGTCGTATCTAAAGCCTCAGCCACTCTTAAAGGCTACAATCTAATCGGCATTCACGCCAACCACAGAGACATGGTCAAGTTTAGCTCCTCCGAAGACACTGGGTTCAAACGGCTGCTCATAGAGCTGATCAGGTGGCAATCATATATCCGGTATCCAGTCGCCAGTCAACTAGCGCGATCAATGGGCGAAGGATACGTCTCTCTGGGTAAGAGCTAATATTCATGGATAGCATGTAGCTCCTCTGCTAACGCATGGCTCGGAAGTCCAATCCCTACCCGAACTCTCACGGCAACCACAAGATTGCAAAAGATCACTGACGTTTCCGGAAACGTATAATCGATCCAGCATTATCGACACCGACGCCAAAAGGATATACGAACGGCTGCTTCGACAGGAGACGTATAGAAGCTGGACCGCACACGATCGTAACTTGCTCTCGATCAACGGGATCTCAGGAATTGGGAAGTCAGCATTGCTACTATGCATCAGCGACATATACTTCGTTCTCCCGTTCTTCTTCCAAGGTCATGGAACTGAACTTCAAAGAACACCCCTTGGCCTTTTCCGGTCGCTCCTGCACCAGCTCCAAGACCATGTCCCCCACGTACTGCCGGACTCCGTCGCTACTTTTCAACAATGGTGCAATACCGGTAGTAGGCCGGATGAGAAGTGGCATTGGGATCTACACGAGCCACAGCGCTTCTTCCAGTCATCACTCTGGAAGGTCTGGGCAGACGCGCTAGACGAATGTGACGCAGTAAGTTGGAACAGGATCGAACAGGAAATACGTTCCATTCCCTCACATCTGAATAATTTATACGATGAGCTCATCCGAAGTACTGATAGACTTCTTTTCCTGAAATTGATCCAATGGATCTGTTTTGCCACGGCGTCCTTGTCGTTAAAGGAGTTGGCCATTCCTGTTGGGTCTAATTGCCCGTACCAATTATCGGAAAAATTCCGTGGCGCACAGGACCACACATATAACCGCGAGAGGATGGAGAGGAGGGTTGAAACGCTCAGCTGTAATCTCGCTGAGGCCGTACCGTCATCCAACCCACAGATTGTGCAGTTCATCTGCCAGTTTGTCCAGGACTTTTTCGTCCAGAAGGGCCAATCGACTCTAGACAGCAGCTTAAAGCCGACCAATTGGGTAATCCGAATCCCGCTCTGCCAGCTGTCTAGGACCTGCCTGCGGTACTTAGCGGCGGAGGAGATTGCTGGGTTGACAACCCGCGATCGTAGATGTTTGATGTCTACGTTGCCTCTATTGCATTACCCAACGACGTCGTGGGTAGCGCACGTGAAACAAAGCGAGGCGAGGGATATGCCTCACCACGATCTCCTGAACTATTTCGCGTGGCCATCTAAAGCTCTTGTGCAGCCCTGGGTGCGGGTTTACGGCATAACAGAGAGCCGCCCCGTCGACTGTCCGAAAGGGAGCACGATGGTGCACATAATGTCGCGATATCGATTGATAGAGCAGTTATCGGTGATCTTGCAAAATATTGATCAGGTTGGTATGGATATAAACGCGAGAGATGAACATGGCCGGACGCCGCTGTTATTGGCAGCCGAGATTGGACAGGAACGTGTGGTCGAGATGCTTCTGAACACGGGCAAAGTCGACGTCAACGCGAGAGATGAACATGGCCGGACGCCGTTAATATGGGCAGCCAAAAATGGATGTGAAACTGTGGTCAAGCTGCTTTTAAGCACGGACGAAGTCGACGTTAACGCGAGAGATAACTATGGCCGCGGGCCGTTATTCTCGGCGGCCGAAAATGGACATGAGACTGTGGTCAAGGTGCTTCTAAATACGGGCGATATCGATGTCGGCGCGAAAAATGAATATGGCGGCACGCCATTATTATTGGCAGTCGAAAATGGACATGCGCCTGTGGTCATGATGCTTCTAAACACGGAGGAAGTCGATGTCGACGCGAAAGATAAATTTCCCCACACGCCGCTATCATTGGCAGCCGAGAGTGGGCATGAGCTTGTGGTCAAGATGCTTCTAGACATGGGCAAAGTCAATGTCGATGCGAGAGATGAACAAGGTCGGACGCCGCTCTCAGACGAGAGTGTTTTCTCTGCTCAAGCAGATAATGGTCGAGCACCAGGCACAGAACTGTCATGCCACGAACACCATTTCTTAGGAGAGAGGCAACGCCTTCAAGTTCCCAGGCTGCAAGGGGGACTCAAAACTTCGCGAACAACCGTACATGGAGCCGATTTAGTTGAATTGGAAGAAGTTGAACAGGTAACTCTCCGTACCGAAGAACTCCATCTCGATGGAGACTTGGAGTTTCACTCCTTCGAAGATGACACTATTCGCCCGGGAGAGGACATCTTCGCAGACGACCAGATCCCGGCTCACAATTCTTTCATGGCTGATCCTGCCCATAGGTATTGGACATGGAGTGCTAAAGATGGAAATTGGTGGCACAAGGACAAGGAAACGAATACCATTATATGGACGCCGCTTGATTTCGACTAAGCGATGGAATGCCCATATAATGGTATTCGTTTCCTTGTCCTTGTGCCACCAATTTCCGGTTCTGCGCAGGGCTTTGTCAATGGGAACATGCTTTTGCATCCTCTTATTAAGGGTCTCTCCCCCATATCAAAATTCCTGCGCCGCTCCGTTCGTCGTGCGGTACGGCCTTTGATACGCTACGAGACGGGGGCCGCGCTCCTACCGGACCAAACTAAGGCTAGGTCCTATATGGGACTACTGACAGTCACCTTCAATATCTCTTTCTCTCAGCTACAGCTATTTTTCCATGTATATAAGAGGCGTCATTACCCTCACTCTTTTAGCCAGGATGCTTCAGATGTCAGCTAGAAAATCCACTCCTTCAGTACAAATGGTTTAGTGTGATTTCAGGGTCTTATAACTCCTCTCTCCCGTTCCTTGGAATTTACCTCGCGGTAGGCTCCAGTTACCTAGCGGCCAGGTTTCGTTGTTTTATACTATGTTAAAGGGAGAATAGAGCGCTAATAATATCAGGTATACACTTATTCCTCATTCTTATTTAGCTTTTTAGACTTAAATTGAAAGATAATTTTAATATTTTAAAATTTAAAAAAAATACAAAAACTATCAAGAGTAAGATTAACTCGCGACGTAATGTCACGACCTGACAAGCCACGGCCTCAGAAACGGTCTGTGGCCGACCGAAACAGCGGAGTGGGTCAAGTTACGTGATGGATCACTAACTTACTAGTGGTGAGCCAGTGAGCCAGATCAAGATATATACACTCGTTATTTCCATAGTTTAGACAGCTTAGCACGTGTAATACAACTTCGATACTTAAGACACCCTTGGTATTACGAGACGTAACTAATTTATTTGTTATTACTTAGACGATACGATACTTCTGTTAACATAAACTCGTACGTTTAAATTTAATAGTTGGTTAACTAGCCTAGCTGTCATACGTAACTTTAAAGGTGTAATGTAAGCCTTTTCCCTTAAAGTAAATAATAAGCGCCCCTATATGTTAAATCTAAGGTACACTTTAATTAATTAGCTATCTCGGCTAATTCTACACTTACTTAAAAGAATATTTGTTTATTTTAAATTTATGCTTTGAGCTAGATGTCTTATCTTTAAAAAATGCTTCTATAAGGATATTTACATTAAGACCTTTGTATATATCTTTATTTTGCTTTCTTTATTACATTCTATCGATTAGTAGGGGTGCGTTAGCAGCCGATATATTAAAAAATCCCTTTAATTGGAACCTATTTATTCCGTAGCTAGAACACTTAAAACGTGTAATACGCGTTTAAAAGTATTTGTTATTAATTACTAAATATAACGATAATTAATATGCTTTATATTTCATAATTAAAAGTTTTATTCGTTTAATTTAAATATAACGTATTATATAAGCTTGTTATTAGAACCTAATAAGTTAAAGGCTTAAGGGACGGTCGAGATAAGATTTAGATAAAGTTCTAACCGTAAAATTATGTGATATAGTGTTATGACCCAACCACGAGGGGTCTCGGAAGCGGTCGCTCTAGACCGAAAACAGGGCCCAAGTGGGTTAAGAGAAAAGATTACGTAATTTAGATCTCTCTTAACCATCAAATCCAAATAAATCCAGCCAGATTTAATGTTATTGAATTTATAAAAAAGTTAAAATTTAATAAAAAACCAGTAAAGTAATAAAAGGATATATACGTTCGTTAAGTTTATAGTTAGATAACGATAGCTTTTAATATAACTTCGTTACCCAAGATACCCTTAGTATTACGAGACGTGACTAAGTTACCTTGTTACTTTATTACTTAGATTCTTACAGTACTTTGCTAACATAAACCCGTCGACTTAGGTTTAATAGTTGGTTAATTAGCCTAGCCGTCACATATAGCTGGTCGAATGTGGTCGGTTTGACCACGTTAAATTAATAGACGAATTTGATCGACCTAACTATGTTCGATTATTAATCGGATGAGGGTTAATTAATTATTATAATAATATTAAGATATATACGCCTATTAAATTCCAGAGTAAAATAACGATAGCTTATAATATAACTTCGTTACTCAAACCGCTTTTAGTATTACGAAAAGTAATTAAGATATTTTTTAGTTACTTAAATTCCTAAGATATTTCTACCAACATAAACCCGTACGTTTAAATTTAATAATTAATTAGTTAACTTAACCGTTATATATTATAAACTTTTTTTAATAATACCGTTAAATTTCAAATAAAAATTTTGGACAAAATATTAACTAGCAAGTCGGAAACCTTTATTTAGTAGCTTTAATTTGTATTTGAAAATTAAAAGAAAAGCTTTAATAACTTATCTAACTAATTAAAGCTATTCCTTGAGCATTAACTGTTATTACTATCAAAATAAAACTAAAAAAACCGGAACCTTATAATGGAAAAAAAAAATCTATAAACTTTTTTTATTAAAGTACGCGTTTACTTACGTTTTTAAGGTATTGATAATGTGCTAAACTAAGTTATAATAGAAATATACCTTATAAAAGATGCGGCTGATTGATATAAGTTAGTTATACGAAATTACCTTAAAAAAGTTAAAGATAATAAAAACTATTTAACTAACGAAAATCATTTACTTATATACGAATTTCGAAAATAAAATTTGGTCCAACTTTGGCAATTTCAGCGAAGAAAGATTAATAACTTAAAAAATTTTCGATTTTGAGTAAAGAAAATTTGCATTTATTTATGCCGTTAATTTTAAAACCTTAATCGTTAAAACTAGATATGAAGATAAAAAGGTAAACGCTTTAATTAATATTTCTATAAAGGATTTAAGAATAACGTTAAAAATAAAATAATTCGAATCGAACGATAAATTACATTTAAGGAATATAATATATCGCAGAAGCTGTTAAAATAGATAACCGTTAATTTAAACAACGCCAAAAACGATGTAAACGACTTTTTTTAAAAATAGGTACTCGGAATAATAATAAATTTAAGTATCTGGTAAATACTAGTATTATAAAAAAATAATATCTTTTATAGAACGGAACTAGAACTTATAGAGATAGATATTGTCCAACGATAAAATTTATAGTATATTAAATAATGGAACTATAGTAAAAAAGGCTACAAAATACCATAATATACCGAACCTAAAAAACTTCGACAAAATAAACCTTAAACTTTAATACTTATAAAGTAACTATAAAATAGCTAAAAGGGAAAACTCCTTATTATGATGCGATGACAAAAAAAATCGTTAACACCCTTTTATATAGATATATAAGAAAAAAAACGAAGATAAAAAATTAAACAAAATAGGAATAAAGAAAATACAAAAAATCAAAATCCCCTAATAGCATTTACCGAAATACGAGGAAATTACTAAAAAAGTACAATTTTTACGAAAATAAGAAAAACAAACCTAGCGACGAACAACTTAAATAATTAAAACATAATTATAAGAATATCAAAAATAAACCGAGACTATTTCCCTTAAAACTTCGGATCGATATAAACGAATACATGTTTTTTTATTATAGGCGTATATAATGCCTTAAATATAAAAAATAAAAACGTTTTATTTATTAACAAATTACCCGTATAACTAAAAATGGATTTAATTTCCCTAATAAGACAAAAAAAAAGTAATAAAAGTAATAAAAATAATATCGATATTATCGAATTATCGGCCTTTAAAAGAAAATTAACTAAAGAACGGCCGTTTAAAATTAGCTCAGAAAAAGGTAATATCTATAAAAAAACTTTTTTATTATTACGAATAATGCGATCACTAAACGGAAAAAAGGTGGTTTAAAAGATAGTTATTAAGTTTTATTATAAGTTATTATTAAATTATACATTTAATTAGTATACGTTACGAATCCCGAACAAGGATAAATAATTAAAGATAATATTTAGCAATATAATAACTTGAAAGATTTTACGCCGGAATATATTAACAAAGAATTATTTATAATACAAAACGATTAGCTATTTACATAAATACAATAATTGTAATAAATTTCAAAAACGAAAACTACCTATAAAAAAACGTAAAAAACAAAACCTAAAGGCGTCGGAAAAGATTTTTAAAAAAGGCTTTAACAATAATAAGGGATAATAACAACTACATTATTTTAAAGATACGGATTAAAACATAGTAGTATACTGTTATAATAAATAACGAAGCTATAAAAAGTAATTACATTATACGTAAGGTAATTAACCGACTTAAACTATTATAACAATTTAAAAAAAGTTCTTATATCGCGAATATAACAGAGAATTAATTATTTCTTTATAATAATAATAAAATTACGCGCAAAATTATTCATTTTAAAATTTTTATCCTAGAAAAGAATATGCAAAGTACTGCTAGATTCAAGCCATACTTTTTAATCTAAACCAAATATACGAAAATGGTTATACGATATAATCGCACGATAGATATTATTATACTCAATATCTTAGAACATAGTAACTAAGAGGTGGTTTTTACGATTTAAGATAAATTATATACCTTAATCCCGTAAAGCTTTACTTTATACCTAATTACCAATAAGTTTCGACCCTAATAAACCTTATACCCGTTAGCTTTACGGTTCGGCATAGTTATATAATATAACTTAAGAAAGGTAAAACTTTACGCGACAAACCTTAAAAATAAACCTTAAATACGTACAAAAGACTTTGCGAGCCCTTGCTAGTCTCACGGCTTAATCGTTCCACGATTCTCGAATCACCATCACCATCACGGTTTAACATACCACGAAACTCGTACACGATACCAGTAGTCCGTACCGGTAGTCCGTACCGGCAAGATCTTTAACAAAACCGTCTCGTTTAAGATAGCCAGAAAAAAAATATAATAATGAATTTCGATATCGTATTGTTAGGAAATTATGATATAATCTTAAGACAAATATAATTACGCTAGTATAATCTTTTAATCGATTAGAAAATTAATTTAGCGAAGTTTCTTTTATACTTTAACGATAAATATTAAAGAAAACGATAAAGACTTTCATATTCGATCGAAAATAAGAGCAAATACTAGTATAAAAATATAATAAAAACCTTACCATATATAAAAATACGATATAAAAAATAAGTATGATAAAAAAATACAACGAATTATTATAATTACCCGAACAAAACTATAATAAGTAAATAATAATTTATATTAATAACTCGAAAAGGTAAGGAATTTAATTAATATACTACAATAATACCTTAAATATAAACGCCTCTTTAAAAGAATTTGAAACGAAATACTTAAACATAATAAATAAAATTATGAAATTATCCTTAAAAAAACTTTAACTAAGTTTTACGTTATATATAATCTTAATAAAACGAAATGGCACATACTTAAGAAATATTTAAAAACCCGATTAAAAATAAGTTCGATTTGCTAAATTATCTCACAGATATTTTATATTTTTCGTATTAAAAAAATAAAAAGTTACGATTAATTATAAACTATCGTCAACTTATTAATATCACTATCGGAAATTGAATATTATTACTATTAATTAATAAAATAAAGAATCGCTTTTATAGAAGTTAATAATTTACCGCTTTTCATCTTAAAAATAGGTATAACTTATTTCGAATTAAAAGAAACTACGAATAAAAAAGTATTATTAAAACGAAATACGGCCTACACGAATATCTTATTACCTTTATCAAACTTACCAACTTACCCGTTACCTTTTAACGCATAATTAATAATATTTTTAAAAAATACCTTAACATTTTCGTTATATATTATGTTAACAAAATTTTTATTTTTTTAAAAGCAAAAAAATAATATAAATCTACGTTTATAAAGTATTATAATTATTTCAAAACGTTTACTTAGTAATTAATACGGAGAAAAGCCTATCTTATACTTAAAAAGTTAAATACTTAAACTATATTATTACTTTCGGATATAATAAAATAAAGCTTAAAAAAATCGCAATAGTACAACATTAAATAACGCCTATTATAATTAAAAAGGTACAAACTTTCCTCGAATTCGTTAATTATTACCGGAAATTTATTAAAAACTTTAACCGAATAATAATACTTTTAAATAAACTTAATAAGAAAAAGGAAGACTTTTAATAAACGCTTAAAATAGAAAAAGCCTTTTAGTAAATTAAAACAGCTATTACCAACTAATTAATATTAATTATATACGACTTAAATCGCGTAATAAAGCTAAAAACCGCCGTATTAAATTACGCTTTTGACGTAATAATCGGGTAACGAAATAATTAAAAAATATTACACCTTATTACTTTTTTCTTATAAATTACAAAAACCTTAATTACGTTACGCCATTTTTAACAAAATATTTATAACTATTATTAAAATATTTTATAAGTTTAAATACTTTTATCAAAGTGATTAATATTAAGTTAAAGTTTATATAGATTATAAAACTTTTACTCGATTTACTAGCATAAAAAAAGTTACAATACGATAATTTCGTTATTATTTACTAAAGGGCTTAAACATTAATAAAGTCGATACCCTTAACAAATAACTAAACTTTTTTAAAAAAATAATTAAAATTAGGTATACGGTTTGCGATACTAATATAAAAAATTTTTTACATTTACGATAAATTACGATAATACGGGTAGTACCTTTAAGTATATACTAAGAAATTAAAATATATAACAATAATCTATTGGAATAAACGAATAAATTATAAATTCTAGAAAAATATTAAAAAGATTTTATATAAAAATTATGTAATTATTAATTATATAGACATCTAAGGATTTATAAAACTTTAAAGCGTTTTTAACGCGCTTATTACTTTTTTAAAATGGAAAATATAATGCAGAAAGTTTTACATTAATATAACGTTTATATTAAGGTAAAAATACGTTGATATAAGCCGTACGGAAGATTACAATTATTACCAGTTATAAAACAACCCTAAAACTGTATTATAATAAATTTTATTACCAAATTTCTTTTCTTAAAAGATCTAGTTACAGGTATATATTACGATATTATTTTCGAAGTTGTTAATCGATATATAAAATTTTCTTACTTTTTACTTTATAACGAAAATACGAACGTTAAATAAATAATGTATATTTTTTAAAAAACACTTTTAGCGTGTATAAGCTATTATATAAAATTATTTTAAATGAAAGTACGACGTTTATGTTTAAATTTTAGTAAAGCTTAGTTATTTAAAATGGTTTAAATTATAAATTATCTAAAATATTTCGACTTTAACTAAATAAAAAAACTTAACAATAAAATTAAATATTAAAAACGTACTTATGATATTACATTAATTATAAATAAAATAATTAGGTCAAAAAGCTGCTTATAGTAAAATTAACTTATAATATTAATTATTATAAAATTATTAAAATAACTCCGTTTATAACTAATTCTAAATTTATTCGAAAAATTTATAGGGAAATATAAAAGAGAAATCCATTTAGTATTAAAGTTATTTTTACGATAGAATAACTTAAGTAATTATACTAAAAAATAGAAACGAAATTCAAGTTCGTACGTAGTTAAATAAAAGAAATATTATAACTAAAAACGGTTAAAAACTTAATTTTTTCGAAAAGAAAAATAGTTTAATTAGTTAATAAAACATTTAATTTTAAATTTGTTGGCCTTTATAAAATCGTTAAACAAAACCTTAAAAAATAATTACGAATTAAAGTTCTTATTTAAAGGTAAAATCTACTTAATTTTTTATATATCCTTCATTAAGTTAGTAGTAAATATAGTTAAGGTATATACCAAATAAGACGGCGTAAAAATAAAAACCGATTAAATATATAAAGGGGAAAATTTTTTCGAAATAACAAAAATTAATGAATTTATTTAATATTTAATTAAGTGGAAAAATTACTTAAACTCCGAAAATATTTAGAAACCCGTAAAAAATCTTATAAACGTTTAATACTTGTTGAAAATATTTTACTAATAATACTGAAGTTACTAAGGTTAAAAATATCTTAACTAACGTCGTTTAAAAACGGCTAGGTGATTGTTATAATTAAAGATTAGTCGGTAGGGTTTAAAGAAGCGGACGCCGGCAGCGCGTTTTCTTATTCCTGCTGTTTTTATTTTTCGAATTTATCTAGATTTTCGACCCTATGTTAAATTATTTTAAACGCTTTTTCACGAAACGTTTTTTAAAAGTCGAACACGTTGTAAACGGGATAAAGCTTTTAGTAGAAAACTTTTTTACTTCTTTTTTTATATATATTTTGTACGCGATACGCGTATTATTAACGAATAAGCAGAAAAAAAGATATGTGGTAAAAAACACGTATTAACTTAAAAGTTTATCCCGTTAAAGTCGTAATAAAAATTTTTTATTTATCTAGAAATTATAACGAATTTTACCTTTAACGATAATATAATGTAAACGATTAGTACGAAAATAAGCGCTATAACGAGATATATTTATATTAAAACTATTAATAAACGAAAATAAAATTTGGTAACGGTTAAAGTTAATATTAGGATTTTTACGTTTGATATAATGGTTGGATATAGTAAAAGTACTATATAAAAGCAAAAGTTACTTACCTACGGAATAAGTTAATAATTTTTTAAGAATAAAGATTTTTGAACAAGGGGGATTATATTAAAACTTAGTAGATTAAAAACTTAAAAAATGGTCGGAATCAGATTTAAACAAAATTCTAATCGTAAAAATACGTAATATAACTAATCGAATGTAAGAAATTTGATTATATTAACTTAATAAACGAATTCAATCGATTCGATTATATTCGATTATCGGTTTAATAAGGGTCGATTAATTAATATAATAGTATTAATATATATATATCCGTTATATTCTAGAGTAAGAAAATAACAGCTTACAATATAACTTCGTTACCTAAAACGTTTTTAGTATTACGAAACGTAATTAATTTTATTCTTAATTACTTAAATTTTTACAATATTTTTACTAACATAAACCCGTATATTTAAATTTAATAATTAGTTAATTAGTTTAGCCGTTATACTTATTACGCCTTTTTGGCATCTTACGATGATTAATATAAATAACTTAATTATAATATATTAAAATAACTGAAAGTAATCGTATTATTTTTCGCCGGACTTATTTATAACTTTTAAATAAATATACTTATTATATTAAGCCTTATTATAGATAGTATAGTACTATTCACTCTTGCCAACCCGTATGTAACTGGTTAACCCCTAATTTATTTAAATTAATATTACTTTTATTTCGAAAGTATTAAAATCGACCGACAGAAATATAATTACCGATCGAATTCCTAACCCATATACGTAAACGATTTTTTATACGGCTTTAATACGTAAAAAATATTCGTAAAATACGACGTATTAAAAAATAAAGAGCGCGTTAAAGGGCGCATTACAAAGTTGCGGGGTAAGATTATAAGGCTTTGTTTTAAGGCGCGTCGAAGGGGCGTATCGCGGTATTATAAAACTTATAAAACTAATAATTTTACCTTACATATATAAATTATTAAAACGAAGAATTCCTATTAATAAGAATATATATTTTCTACGATAAATAAAATCTCTAATTATTTAAAAACATGGTGGTAGTAGAAAGGCGCTGTTAACAGCTGTTAATAATAGCCATTATATACGATTAGTAGGAGGGAATAGTAACATTATTATAACCTAGTAAAGCTTGGCCTACCTAAATGATCGATGGGCGCAGGAACTAGCCCCGACCGCAGGTTATAGGTTACGTAATTGACTTAAAAAACTTAAACAGCTTGGTTAATTATAAGGAGTTAAGCCTTTCGAACTATAAGGATAGCTTAAGGAATTTAAATTAGTTTAAGCATTAAAGAGAAGATTAAGCTAATTAAGCTGCTTTAAAGTAGAATTAATATATATATATTCGTTAAATTCTATAAATAAAAAGCGATATCTTGTATTATAGTTTCGTTACTTAAGATATCTTTAATATTACGAAACGTAATTACTTTATTTTTTATTACTTAAACGATATAATATTTTTGCTAATATAAATCCGTACGTTTAGGTTTAATAGTTGGTTAATTAGTTTAGCTGTTATACGTTATAAGTTTTTATTTAATAATACCGTTAAACTTTAAGTAATACCTTTAGTTAAAATATCAAATAGTACTTAAAATACAAATATTTAATAGCTTTAGATTAAGATTTAAGCTTTAAAAGTATAGACTAAATGATTCTTAATTAAGATTGAGCCCATTAATATTTAAATTAATATAATAACTATTAAAGATAAAAACTAAAACAATACGATAGAAAGGAAAATATTTAAAATTTCTTTATTTAAGTACGTTTATACTTACGTTTTTAAACGTTTAATAACTTTACGAACTAGATTTTAGTAATATCGCCTTTTTTTAAAAGAGAATACTTTAAATTAATTGAAACTTATTTTTAAAGATTATTTATACAACGCTGAGGACGATAAAAAAACCGTTATTAATAAAGTTAAAGCTAATTTTGAAATTTCTAATACAAAACGTATTATAGCATAGAAAATCCTAAAGCTTCGGTAAAAAGAATTAATATTGAAGTACGTTATAGTTTTTAGAAACTTTATAATTAAAGCCGCGTAAACTGATAATAAACAAGATAATTTAATTAATATATTTTATAAAAAGATAAAAGATAATATTCAAAATGAAACAATTAAATTAATATGATTCATTATATTAGATAAATATATCGTAAAAGCCGTAAAAATTGATAATCGCGAATAAAAACAACGTTAAAAGCAATATAGACGATTTACGTTAAAAATTAATAATCAGAATTTTAATAAGCTTTAGTACTTAATTAATATCAATGTTTTAAGGAAAAGGAATATATTTTATAAGATAAAACCAAGATTTATAAAAATTAAAATTATTTAATAACGAAATACACGTTATATTAAATGCTAGAATTATAGTAAAATAAGCCGTAAGGTATTTTAATATAGGAAACCTTGAAAACTTCGATAAGATAAACCTTAAATTTCGGTCTTTACGAGATAATCCTAAAAAAATTAAGGAATTAAGATTTTCTCTATAATACGACGAGAAAAGGAACTGTTAAAATTATCGTATATAGAAATATAATAAGGTTAAAAAAAGCTAATAAGTTAGTTTAAACCGGAATATAAAAATATAAGGAACAATAAGAAACGTTATAGTAATAGTTATGAAATTACGAAAATTAAAAGAAATTTATTAAAAAGAAAATACTTTTCCGAACATAATAAAAACAAATAAGTATAACGACAAAAAATCGAAATAATTAGAGAATAATTATAAAAGTAATAAAAATAACAAAGATTCGATTTAGTTAAATAATAAGGAAATAATTTAAAAGATTAACGGTAATATACTTATTTATACGAAAAAACGAATAAGAAAACAATAAACGAAATTATAACAATGGAAAGCTAGCTAAAAAGATAAAAATATTTAAAGAGAAATTGTTTTAATTTTTATTCAACGTATAAGTACCGTTAATAAGAAAAGGAAATTTAAGAAGAATTTAATATAGCTATATAATAGTTAATTATAGATTTGTCCTTTTAATTAATAATTATAATCTATCTATAAAAAAGAGAAAAAACATAGTTAAACTTTTAATAACTTACGACAAATTTATAAAGAAATAATAGTAGTATATAGAAAATATTATAAAACATAAAAGAATTTATTATTTGAAAAAATATTAATTATGAAAACTTAAGAAAAGTAATATAAAAAACGAATTATGGAATTAAATTTTTAATTTTAATAATAATAGAAATATATGAAGTAGTCGAAAAACGAAATCGGTTAGTTGTACGAATACATTTTAGTAAAACTTAAAAAATGAAAGTTATTTATAGGAAAGCCGTAAGTTAGTAAAATTCTAAACAGTTAAAAAAGAGTTTTAAAAAAGGCTTTAGTAATAACGATAAGAGATAATAACGATTTATTATTTTGAAAATACGGATTGAAATATATTGACATACCGCTATAGTGGATGACAAGGTATTAAGAGGAAATTAAATTATCTCAACGGTGGTTAATTAATTTAAATTAATATAAAAAGTAAGAAAGATTATTTTATAAAAATAGCCGAAGGTTAATTATATTTTTACGATAATGAAACATTATACGCGAAATTAATTACTTCGATATTTTTAATTTAGAAAAAAAAGATAAAAAATAATTTCGATCTTATTTTAATAAGAAATTACGATATATTTTTAGAAAAAATATGGTTACGTTTATATAGTCTTTATTAAATTAGGAAACTGGCTAGGTAAACTTCGTTTTATAATTTAGTAATCAATATAAAAAAAGTAATAAGAATTTTAATATTTAATCGGAGATAACAATGAATACCTATATAAGATTATGATAAAAACCTTATTACTTTAAAGAATATGATAAAAAAAAGAAAATAAATATTATACACAATACGACGTATTATTATTATTATTAAAATAAAGTAGTTTTAATAAGCCTACCTACGAGCGTATAACTATACAGCTTACGTTATAATAACTCTCGCTATAAAAAACGGAAATTTTAAATATTAAATCTTAAAGCGGAAATTAGTTATTTTATAATTACCGATTTAAGAATATTTACAAACTTTAGAACTTATTAATTTATAAGGTTATTATTATTCGAAACTTATAATTTAACGAAAAGGTTATTTTTTAGCTGATATTAAAATTTTAAAAACGACTTTTCGTATGTTTTAAAAAATAAGTTATATAAACAGCTCTTTAGGGTAAAAATACCTATTAAGCTAATATTTATTTAATATATACTCAAAAAGAAAATAAAATTTTAAACGGAATTTAGTTACTAATTAAATTAGAAGAATAATTCTAGAGTAGTACTATTGTCGAAAAGGGCGTACGGGATAAGGAAGAATAAGCTTATTTGTAAAGAATTAATTATCTTTTTACAACCATTATATATAAACTATTTCCGTTTTTTAGACCATTATCGTTACTAGCGTTTACTTTAATAATTATTATGGTTATTACGTCGACGGAAAAAATCTAGGTAATTTTAAATTTTCGTCTTTGTGTTTAATATAAAGTAACGGTAAAAAACGAAGTTACTTTATAGATAAAAAACTTTCCGTACGTTACCTACCTAATAAGTATTATTAAAGGCGATTATACAATATACAAAACTGCATTTAATATTAAACAAAAAATTTATTTTATAAGTACGTTAAATAACCGGCCAATAAGCCGCGGGAATTTAAGGAAGATAATTATCCGAAATGCGCGTCGCCTTAATCGGAATGGTTTTAATATATTAAACATAAAGGTATTACTTCAATTACTGGAACGGGTATACCGGCGGGATTTACCGTTACCGCTGTAAAACTATAAAAAGCTAAGTATATACCCGTCAAAATAAATGTTCCGTAAAGCCGAAAAGGTTTCCTAGCAAAATAATAAAAAAATTACGATTTTGGGAAACTGTTAACGTACCATACAAGCTCGCCAGCTAAACAAGCTCGCGAACCGTTTTTCTTAATATCTCAACTACCCAACTTTAATCGTGAATTTTTCAACACCAACAATATAAAGCGTCTTATAAGAAAAATCTAAAATGAACTTAACTATTTAGGCTAAAAAACGAAACCGAGTTGTGTGTCAAACCTGCCGACTTTATGCATAATGACAAGCAGTTCGCTACTGAAATGGTTTAGAGTGACCCATCGAAGAGGGATTAAACCATGTTTTGCATGATTTTTAGCGAGACTGATGGGCTACTCGTATACTCAGAATTTCGGATGCGCTGGGTAGATTGGCTCTCTAGCCACAGAGGTTTGCAGGGTCAGATAAGACGCGATTGCTATGGACAATAACAGCAAACTTCACGATTCGAAGGCGACGTTTCTCTCCTAAGCGCAACCACTCTCTTATCCTTCAAGCATGGCTCGTAATGCCGTATCCCCTAGGTCTCCGGCACCATTCCTGTTAGCGGACATCGTCTTCCGCAGCTCGCGGGCGGGTCCGGCGATGAGCTGCTCGACTTTCGCTATTTCCTCCTCCTCGAGCCCCTCCTGTGAATATAGCCACAAAATCTCCGCATCGCGAGCACCTTTGCTATTTCATTGGCGGTGCACCAAAACTCCCGCATGACGCGGCACGAGCAGACCGCCTTCTATCTTACGGGAGAGGAAAGGAGACCTGACTCAGACGGCGACTCCATCACTGGCACCGCTGCAGACCAAACTCGAAATGATCCCGCCATTGACCATTACAAGGTCGTAAACACATCAGGAGCACAAGCCCACTTGGAACCAGCCTAGAAATACCCGGAGCTTTCGTATGCCAGTTGAAGGGAATGGACCATTGGGTAGGGAGCCGACTCAGTGAATATCAAAATTGTGCTTGCATGGGCTGATGTACCTCCCCTGTCCATTGATGCCATAGTTGAACTGAAGAAACATGTTGCGGAGGTTAATTAATCGTCATGTACCTTGTCGTGCGCAAATGTGCCGGATCAGCTGGACTCTCCCCCATCGTCTGTAAGAGGTCATATATAGGTACCCCCGCTGCCGCCTATGTGCGGCTAAACATGACGGGACAAGCGGGTCGGGGGAGATACACATACTGTAGGTCTATTGCCCCACCGCGTGGCAGCAGCATGGCATCTTAGGTACAGGCCCTACCAGATATCTGCTAAGAGGATCATGGCCCTGCCAGACCATCCGTCGACTTCACTGCGGATTGCACGAGCATATCAGGCCAAGGGACAAGCGAAGGAGGCTATCACTTTGCTTGAGCATGTGATAGCAGTCCACAAGACTAGCCGAGTCGCACCCATACCAACTAGTATTATCTCCTTGAGGGCGATAAGGCGTCGCGCCATCAATTTTTCGCTAGCTTCTCGGCGATCGTTTTTATTCGCCGTATTGACCCAATCAGCTTCCCCAGGGAGAGCTCTAGCGGCCCTAAAGTGGGCTTATCTTCCGTTTTAAGCCTAGGACCTTCAGAAAATTGTTATTGTCGACGCCTTATCGCCCTCAAGGAGATAGTCTGAGCTTGCAGGAGTCTCAATGACGGATGGTCGTCCGGCGCAGTTCCTGAGGGGTCCTAACCCCGCCTAATCCCTGGCGTGGATGACAGGCGCATATCGGTAGCTGAACTCCCTTGCATGCATACTGCTCTGTGCAAGGGTGGCACGTGAGGCGTAAGCATGGAGAATTTATCGGTGCTTGATTGGCAGTGAGTGCCAAATGAGGGAAGATAATGCAAAACTAATGCAAGAGTACCCCGGTTTTCTCTTGGCGTGGCCCTATTTTTTAGGTAATGACGACTCGCCGGAAGCTACCTTTAGTTAAAGGCTTTTTAAGCGAGCCCGGGGATCCGGGAGGATTGATAACACTTATCCTTTTATGGCCCTAGCTCTTTATTAGCTTTTCCTCAATTTATAGAGAAAATACGGTATACCTCCGTTGTCGCGACCTATGCTAGCGAGTTGTTAAGGCATCAAACGAGACCTCGCGTAGGCTCCTGATACTAATTTCCGTACTACCGTCCTAACAACCTGGTCCGTGCCGAGAGTATTCCAACATTTGAAGCCAGGACATTGATTTTGGTCTCTACTCTAATATGGAACGTGCTCGGTCGTGAGGCTCCTCGTTGCATGCAGCGCCGCGCACAAGGGACATCGATTCACTCGTCCACCGTATCTCTACCAATCACGCAGCTACCGAGAGACAGAGAGAGCTTGCAATCCTTGTCCGCTGCAGTCTAAACCCGGCGTGTGATCCACAAACAGGTCGCAGTCGGATCAGGAGGCCAATACACTAGCCAAGGCTCCGACCGTCTGCTAGCCGTTTTCCAAGGCTGTAATCGGATCCGAGATGTCGAAGACCACAGAAGACCAGCCCAACTCCTTCTTGTCAGGAATTAGACGCCGAGAATATAGTGGCAAGGGATGCCTATACGTTCTTTACCGGGACCGGGGATCATGTGTCAGATTGGAACCTATTGGCTCACAAAGGTTTATTGTCCTGTATCTGACTGATTATGTTCTCCCCGAATCTGCATCATTGCCACAGGGGCAATCCACGAACACTAGCAAAAGTTACCTTGCCCGGTGGTTGACACAAAAATTCGCGCACTCTCAAATAACCGTCCAACAGCTCCTTGGTTTCAACAGATAGGCATATACGGGAACTTCCAGGTTATTTTCAATTATTCCCTTCATTTAGCTATCATTTTTCCAATTTTTTTGTATTCTGTTTTAGTATCAGAATCGCCTTCGAAATTTTTAGCTCATTTGGGTCACCACGCGAATTTTGTGTCAACCACCTGCTTGCCTAGCCTGCGCTTACTATGTATTAGCCCAAACCTAGAGTAAGCATCCTTGCACACTGTGGAGTAATAAGAATGGATGTCCGATACTCCTGTCGTCACCTTTGGTAAGGCTAATAAATACAAAGTCGAGTTCAGCTGAACAATCCAACGCGTTTGAATAATAGATATAGGAACTTCTACCATGGGTAACAGAGGCACAGGAACCAACCGACCCATTTGTAAGCATCACAACGCCACCGCAACATAGCGCCCTAACCTACCGTGATAGGATAATGTCCTTCCAGCTAACTTAACGTCACATGGCGTAAGATAAGAGCACTAAAAAGGGTAAGCTCATGAATCCTTCCTAATATAGGCTTGTTTCTCCAAGTCCACGAATCTCAGGACACACGGCTGTTCTTGGGAACGTCTTTCTATATGCTTTATCCTCTAATTTCTGACAAGACTTTGTAACTATGATGGCGTACACTGCATAGTAACATTCTAGATTGCCCTAGGCTTTTGCAATAATTACTAGCTCTGAGTGTTGCCTATGATAGGCAGGCTGTATTCGCAGGAACTATTTCCTCGAATAGATAACAAAGGCTGAATGTATATCTCTACCGTTAGTGACTGCTATAGTATAGAGACACGGCCCGAGAATCCCGGCTCGCTTCCTGCGAGGCCACCCTAGAGGAGCGTGCGTCGCTAGATTCTGGTGCTGCTTTAGGAGTGGTGGCCGGCGCCGAGGTAGTCGACGGTCCCGGCATCGACCTCTCGCTTTACTAGGGATTCTCCAAGGGGAAACCCAAACTTTATCCCAGCCCTTGGCGGACAAAGGCTTGGCATAGGAGCCTTGCAGAAATTGGGAAATTATCGAAATAAGCGGATAACTTGGGAGGAGGTCGACGATGAAGGAGAGCCAACTTCACAGGGACATGAATATATATAGATAGGGTACGTAGTGCACTCCCCAGTTTCCAAACGAAACAGAGGGACCTTGCTGCACATCTTCATGAGCCCCTTTCTAGTCTGTATCCAAGATGAGATTCTTTACCCTCTTTCTATCTGCCCTGCCCCTGTTCAAAGGCGTGTCGGCTATGGCGAGTGACCAGAGCACACCTCTAGAATGGGGAAACTCCACTGGACCCATGGGAGGCAACTTGATCACCGACCCAAACCGCCTGTCGGTGCTTTACGCGATGCATGATGAGACAATCCATATGTTAAACGAGGGCGACGTTATTCCCCTAGAGCGCTCCACCAACCTCACAGACTACAACCAGCACGACAAGCGACAGTACCAAGTCTTCGGCCTGCTTGGGGTCCTGGTCGCCTCTAGGCTGCCCGCCGGGGCCCTGCAGCAAGTTCTTGGTGCGCTATTAGACCTGTTTGTTAAGGACGATGTAATCTGGACGAGCACCGAGAACTGTCGCGCGAGGTTTTCCACCCAGGGCGGTGGAAATGAGCACATCGAGACGCTTGCAAAGGGCCATAGGAATCCCACTGCGGATGAATGGCGAAAGTAAGTAATCAACCTATTGCGGGACCGGCGCATTACCTCTGTTGGCAGAGCCAGAGCTTGTGTTAACCACCGCCTCGCGCGTGCAGCGTCGGGTGGAATAACCCTGAAAACACCAGCCCGCCAGTTCACTTCTTCGAGGGTGATCCCGCCATTGGCCTGTACAGCGTCCAGTTTACCGCGACAGACAGGGTTGCCTGGGGCGGCATTCCGGGCACGGAAAGATGCAAAATCGAGGGCCTCTGCAATCCTCAGTACATCTTTTACCATAGGGGTTACAGAGTGATCCTCAATACATGGCGTGAGTTCATTCCCGTTGGCCCGTGGGCTCTCCTAGCCGGCGCTTTTTGTCTGTGGGGGCACGGCAACGGGACCTTGTTGGTTCGCTGACCTTGCTGAATACCTCTGTAGAATCTCAGGGCCGAATATCCGCATGTCAGTATTCCCATGGGGAACAGTGCTTGGGCATGTGCCAATCCGGCGTCAAGGATCAGTTTTCCTCGGGCGGTGTCCGCTGGGGGGGTGACTGCGCGATCCCCTGCGTCAACGACATTCCGGACGATTACATCGTTGTCCCAAACGAGGAAGGAAAGTTTATGGTAGTCGGAGACTCTATCTCGCATGGAATGGAGGCCGACTGGACTTGGCGATACCGTCTTAGTCAATGGTGTACGTGTTTTCCCCTACACCCTTCCTTGCTTTGTCTCACCAACTCACTCTTCTTTCCTTTCTCCTGCTTTGCGATATTATGAGATCAGATGACAGTGTAATCCTTCTAACACGGTCTTTCCTCGCGTCCAGTGGACCATAACGGGTATATTCACAAGTTTGTTGGGCCCTGGGAAGGAACGCATGGCAACAAACCGATCGCTGTATCTCAGCCCCATGCCCCGTTGTTCCCGAACGAGGAGGTGTTTCAAATCTCGGACACTGTCGGCTCTTACGCGGGTGGTGTAGCCGCAGGCTTCCGCAATAGCGGCCACGCTTCATACTGGGGCCGTCAAGCCGCGCAGTCTAGACATACCATCAAGGACTGGGTCTCCTCGCACAAGCCCGACTACCTCCTGATTCTGCTGGGGTTCAACGACCTGGGGTGGTTCGTAAGCGGGCCAGAGGACCTGCTCGGGGACATGGGGAACCTGATACAGGCGGCGCGCGAGGCCAAGCCGGACATCAAGCTGCTCGTGGGAAACGTGGTCCACCGCACCTTCATCAAGGGCCGCCAGGACCTGGTCGACAACACCAACAGGTACAACATACTCCTCCGGGATACTATTCCGTCCTGGTTCCGGTGGGAGTCTCCTATTGCGTATGTCGACGTCAATACGGACTACAACTGCCGACCCGGCGGGTGCCCCGACGGGTATGACGGCCTGCACCCGAACGCGTTGGGTGAGTACCATATCGCGCAGGCCTTTGCCCGGGTCTTAAAGAGAGACTTCGGATACAATGGCGTGGATTTTCGAGTCCCGGCCCAGGTCGATCCTAGACCCGTTGGCACACCGCAAAATGTGGTGACGGTTGCGTATCCGGAGGGTTTGTTCACCACTTGGGACCCGGTCTACAACAGTCGAGGGTACGAGATCCGCGCTAGGCTTCAGGGCGCGACGGGCTGGTGGTCCGAGGGAATCGTCTACCCTTCCACCCACGGCAGCTGGCAGACGTGGATTATTAATGGCCAGACGTGGGAGTACCAAGTCCGCACCAAGGGCGACAACGACGCTCGATCAGATTGGTCATCTATTAGTTCGGCGACAGCCAATCTCCGCACTGCTCCGGGGCCTTCTAACATTATCGTCGAACCCCAAGGAAACAACGTCCTTGTGCGCTGGGACGCCGTCACTGGGTACTACGTGAATCGGTATGAGGTCATCGTGTGGGACAAGGACACGGAGGACGCCTTTATCGTGGGATATCCGGCGGCGGGAACGAGCTTAGTCCTCACCGACCTGAAGCCGGGCCATCGCCACGGCATTTGGGTGTCTACGCATGTCGGCATGATCGGGAGCCTGACCAGGAGACTTGCCGCGCCCGGAGGCTTACCAACGACTGGGAGAGCGGTTCGTCCCGGATCCGGCGCGCCCGCGCCTCCCACTGGACTTCGCGTGCACAGCATTGACGCGACTACGATTCGGCTCGAGTGGGACGCGGTGCCGGGCGCAGCAGGCTACGGCGTTTACGACAGGAGCGTGAGGGACAACACGGCGCTTAAGCTGGGTGCCACAACGATGGAGACATCGTACGGGATATCCTACCTCTTCCCGGGGAATTGGAATTTCGAGTTCTGCGTGTCGGCTTTCAACGGCAACCTGGAAACCGCCCCCGTTGCCTGCGTCATCCCTCCAGTCTGCTGTGGCCACAAAAAAAGAGACGTAGTTTCGGGAAACTACACTCTCGCCCAGAACGTCAGCACGGCCTATGACGCTACCAGCGTCGTTGAGGATGCCGAGCTCCAAGAGTTGTATACAATGTACCGGCAGACGGCTGAGTATGCATCCTTCCTCGCACCTGAACATGGCCTCATAATGCCGGGAGAGGAATTGATTTAAAACGGTCCATACGACGAATATTTTCCTTCTGTGCGCACAGCATGTCCGATTTTAAACCCCAAGCTCTACCTCTACTATGAGTAGGACTCGATGTCTGTCTCTCACCAATTCAGCCGCCTATGTATCTCGCAATCTCACAATGGCGCGACTGCATCCTAGACTCAAGGGTTGAGAAAGGAGAGCGCTAGTCTTCCGCAGGGGAACGGGAAAGAAGAAGGAGTACAAGGGTGGGCGTCGTCCCATCCATGGAGCGTCATTAGACGCTCTCAAAGCCTCCCATTCCGACAGAAGCTTTAGAAGATTACTAATTATACCTCACCCTCCGCCCCTTCCATAACACCGGTCACCCATTCCACAGGCTAAGAGGAGCGACAGACGGTATCGGATCAGCGGGAGAATTCCCGAAGACCATTTCCTTCTTTTATGTATTGAATTCAATTAATTCATGGCCATTCTGATTACCCGAGCGAACGCGTCGCTTCTGGCGCAACTGAGGACGAGCCAGAGTCGATTGAATGCGAGCCTAGCATATATCGGCGCTGCTGAATGGACCGATTTCTGCTCCAGATCAGTATATACTCTCACATTATACATTTTAAAGCCATCCCATCACATTCTAGTAAGTCGGACCCCCCTCTCACGCTCCACCCCCCAAAGCGCCACCCCATAACCGCGTTACGCGTTGATCCACTTACTAATTTCTTTCCTTATAAAACTATCTTAATAACGCTTTGAAAAATTAAAGAAATTATCTTCTTATTTATTAGAATCTGCGCTTTGGAACGATATATAACTTTTAACTTAATTCCGTACGGCGTAGGCGTGTGACGACTAGGCTAGTTAACTAACTACTAAAATTGAACGTACGGGTTTATGTTAGTAGGAGTGCCGTGGGAATTTGAGGAATATAAAAGGATAATTTAGTTACGTTTTGTAATGTTAAGAGTACCTTAGGTCACGAAGTTGTATTATAAGTTGTAGTTATTTAAGTACGAAATTTAAGGAGTGTATATATTTTAGTTTTATGTAACGGCTAGGCTAATTAACTCACTATTAGACCTAATCGTATTAGTTTATATTAATAGGAGTATGGAGGGACTTTAAATAATTAAAGAACGATAACTTAGTTACCTTTTATAATAATAAGGGCGTTTTATGTAACGAATTATTATTTAAGTTATCTTATTTAACAAAGGAAAAAATAAACGTATATATCTTTCTCTAACTTTTTTACGTTCCGTTAAAGTTTTTCGAAGTTATATTATTTAACTGTATACGCTTTTTTACGTTTTATTACAGCTTTTCAGAGCTATATTACTTAATTATAAAAAAGAAGGGGGTGGTAGAAAAATGTAGCTAATAATAGCTGAAAATAATCGTCGTAAAAGTGTTACGACGACAGAACGGAAGTGTAGTATTTACAGCAAGCCCGGACATAATACGCGGGTTTATAATAAAGTTATAAATATATTTAATAAGAAAAATCCGAATAATTTTAATTAATGTAATATGTTATTGCGAAGTTATTTAAATTTGTTATTACAGAGTGCTAAAAAGTATTGCGCGTACTTATGTATTACGTGTATTTGTGTGCTACGTTATACTTTTTAGGGTTTTTTTCGAAGTTTGTAAAGTCGACGGCAAAGTTTTGTTTTAATTAGGAAGTTTTTATTTTTATTTTTATTTTTATTTTTATTTTTATTTTTAGTTTGCGGCGTATTTGATTTTTAGCTTTCGTTTTAGTATATATTTAATATTCGATTATTTTAAGATTTTTTAGGCGTATTTTTTTATATAGCATTATAATTAAGCGATTGTTTTTTGGCTTAGATGTTTTAATTTTAGGTGTTATATAGTACCGTTATTAGTCCGTGGTGGTTTTGTTATTTTTAAATCAACGTTTTATTTATAAGTTGTTAAGGTTGTATAAAGTATTATTACGTTAATATTTTTGATAAGGAATTAATTAAACTTATTTATTAACGTAATAATAAGTTGATTATATTTATTTCGAATATAATTATTAATTTTTAACTATTTTTTAATTTCATTTTTCGGAGTTGTTAAAATAATATTAAATTATATGCGAAATTTTTATAATAGGTTACGTCGTATAAATGTAACGCTTTCGTTCTATTAGGGTTTCGAAAAAGCATATTAATTTTTTTGTATTTTTTAATCGGGACGAACTTGTTGCTTACGTATATCCCGTCGTTTTATACGGTTGGTTAAAATTTTAGAAATTTATTAATTAAGTTAAAGATATATATTATAAACTTTAAGTTTAAAATAGATAAATTTTTGAAGGGGTAAAATAAGCTATTTATAGCGCTACGTTAATTAGTAATTAAGAAATACGTTAATATTAATTTCTTTTTTTACGACTTTATATGTTTTTTATATGTTAAGTTTTTTCATAAATTTCGACAAATAGTTATTTTTTTTCCATAAAGATTAATTAGTAGCGGTATAGTTTTGAACGAATTATTTTAAATTTTCGCTATTTCGGAAATTTTTTAAGATTTTGTTAAGGAATATATAAAAGTATTAGGATAGTTTATAGTAAAGGTTTAGGTACGTTTTATCGTGTATGTTTTGTAAATTTAATTCGTTACGTTTTCGTTTGTTAATATTTCGGTTCGAATATAAACTTTTATAATTATTTTATTTTGACTTTTTTTAAAAAGTTTTATTACGTAGCTAATTGTTAGTATTTTTAATTTCTTTTTAATTAGAATTATTTTAAAAGGATTTATAACTACTTTATTAAATGTTAAAAACGTTATTTTAATATTTTTTTAGTAATCACTATAAATTTATTAGAGCTTAATAATTTACAAAGTTAGCTGTTACTCTCTAATAATTAATTTTACCGTTATCGATTTCAGCTTTTTTAATTATTTGGAAAGTAATCGTTTAGGTTTTAATAATAGATTTAATACTGTATATAGATTATTGATTTATATAATCGTTATTTTCGTTTCCGGAATATTATGTCGTTATTTTTGAGCTATAATTTTTTGGTATTTTATAATTTAGTTATTTAGTTTTTTTATTAATTTTGAGGTTTGTTTTAGCCGTTTACGGTATTTCCGTTAGGTGTTGATTAGGAGTTTGCTGTCGTATATTTTACCGGATTCGGCCAAATAGTGTTATGACACAGCCAGTAAGGCCTCAGGAAACGGTCTCTGAGTGGACCGAAACAGGACTCAAGTGGGTCAAGTCACGTAATGTGGCTCTAAAAGGTTCTAATGGAGCGTAAGGGAGCGTATGCAGTTAGGCAGTATGGCTCCAAAAGGCTTTAAAAAAGCGTAAGGAAGTATATGCAATTAGGTAGTATAACTCTAAAAGGTTTTAAAAAACCGTAAGGGAGCTATAAAAGGATATAAACGCTGGTTAATTTATAGTTAGATAACGATAACTTGCAATGTAACTTCGTTATTTAACACGCTTTTACTATTATAAAACGTAATTCAGTTAACTTTTAATTATTTAAATTTTTAAAGTATTTCTATAAATATAAACCCGTACGTTTAAGTTTAATAATTAGTTAATTATTTTAGCCGTTATACGTTGCAAACTTTTATTTAATAGTGCCGTTAAACTTTAAGTAATACCTTTAAATAAAATATTAATTAATAATTTTAAAATTTTAAGAGAAAATTTTAACGACTTATTAAGTTTATAATAGCTGTTTTATTAATATTAACCGTTATTATTATTAAGATAAAGCTGAAAAAACTAGAACTTTATAAAGAAAAAACAATTACAAAATTTTTTAATTTAAGCACGCGTTTATTTAGGCTTTTAAGGTATCGACAGTATATTAGATCAGATTTTTACAATAGAAGAATGTCTTACTAGAGGCGCGACCGATTAATTTAAATTAATTATACGAAATTATTTCGAAAACTTTAAAGACGATAAGGAAAATTTAATTAATAAGAGTGTTTTTTTATATACCAACTTCGAAAATAAGATTTATTTCAATTTTAGTAACTTAAACGAGAAAAGGTTAATAATTAAAAAAAAATTAACTTTAAATAAAAAAACTTATATTTTCTTATACCGTTAGTTTTAAAACTTTAATGGTGAAAATTGGATGGGAAAATAGAAAAGCAGATATTTTAAGCGATATATTTAATAAAAGATTTAAGAATAATATTAAAAATAAAATAATCCGGGTTAAGCGATTAATTATTTTAACGATTATATTGCGAAAATTATTAAGATTAATAATTAACAGTTTAAATAACGTTAAAAATAACGTGGACGATTTATTTTAGAAATAAATATTAAAAATAATAATAAATCTAGATATCCAGCAAATATTAGTACTTTAAAAGAAATAATACCTTTTACGAAACGGACTTAGGATTTATAAAAATAGGTATAATTTAACTACAAAACTAAAAAATATATTAAATATTAAATCAATAGTAAAAAAGATTATAAAGTATTATAATATACCGAGCTCAGAAAGTTTGAACATAATAAGCTTTAAACTCTAGTATTAATAGGATAATTATAAAATGGCTAAAGCGGAAGCATTTTCGCTATAATTAAAAAAGAAAAGAACTTTCGGGACCCTTGTACGTAAAAATACAACAAATCTAAAAAAAGATTAAAAAGCTATTACAAGTAGGTATATAGAAAAACAAGGAATAGTAAAAAGCCTGGTAATAAAAAAAGGAGCTATTAACGAAATATTACTTTTACGAAAATAACAAAAGTAAATATAAAGACGAATAACCTGGAGAATTTAAAAAAAAAAGTTGTAGGAATATTAAAGGTAAACCGAAATTGTTTGCCCCGGAATTCCGGATGGGTACGGATAAATGTATGCTTTTTATTGCAAACGAATGCAATGCCTCGATTATAAAGAATAAAAGCGCTTTATTTATTAACGTATTATACGAATAACTAGAAAAAAATTCGATTTTCTTAATAAGATAAGAAATAGTAAAAATAATAAATAATAATAACGACATTTTCGAACTATCGACTCTTGGGAAAACATTAATCAAAAAACGGCCGCATGGAATTAGTTAAAAGGAAGGTAATATCCATAAAAGAACTTTTGTTATTATTACGAATAATGTAATTACCAAACGAAAAAAAGCTAGTTTATAAAATAATTATTAAATATTATTAATCAGTTATTATAGAGTTATAAATGTTAGTTAATATACGTTATTAACTTAAAAAAATAATAAGTATTTAGGGATAACATTCGGTAATATAGTAACTTAAAAAATATTATACCGGAATATATTAGTCGACAATTATTCGAAGTATAAAATAATTATTTTAAAAACTTAAAAGTATAAATACATTGTTAACAAAAATATATAAAATTATAAGCAATTCACTAATAACTTAAAAAAATAAATCCATAAATTAAAAACGAAAGGAAATAATTATAAATTAAACTTAATCTATTATACAAGCAAATTTAATAGTTATGATAAAATCTAAAAAAAATATTATTTATAAAAGAGCCCCAGAATGGTGAAACTTAAAGAGGTTAGAAGGTATTTTCAAAAAGGGCTTTAATAATGATAGGGGATAACAATAATCTTACTATTTTGAAAACATAGATTAGGATATATTAGTAAACTATTATAGTAGACAGCGAAGCTTTAAAAGGTAATGTTATTATACTTAAGGTAGTTAACCGACTTAAATTATTATAGAAATATAAAAAGGATTTTTATATCGCGAATACCGCCGAAAGTTAATTATTTTTTAGGCTATAGAAAAGTTATATACCAAATTAATTATTTTACTATTTTTGTTTTAAATAAGAATATAATAATTAATTTTGATATCCTATCGTTAGGGAGTTACGATATGATCTTAGGAAAAATATGATTGCGCTAGTATAATTTCTTAATCGATTAAGAAATTAATTAGGTAAAAATTTGTTTTGGTTAGCTTAATAATAAATATAGCAAAAAACCATAGAGATTTTAATATTTAATCGAGAATGGCAACGAATACCGGCATAAGAATACGATATGAAAAAAATAGGTATATTAAAAAATATTCAACGCATTATTATTATTATTAAAGCAAAATTATAACAATTAAATAACGATTTATAACAGTAGACTAAAAAGTCAGACAATCTAGTTAATGTACTACTATGATATTATCGATATAAGCGCTTTTTTAAAAAGAAGTTCGAAACGAAATTACTTAAATATAGTAAATAAAATTACTTAAAAAAGTAGATTTCACCAAGTGTTACCTCATTTACAATTTTAATAAAATAATGCTATACGTACTTAAGAAATATTTAAAAAATTAATTAAAAAAGGGATAAATTTAATTATCGAAGTTACTAGCTAAATATTTTATATATTTTAAACTTAAATATAACGAGAAGTTATAATTAATTATATATTGCTAATAATTTAATAATATTATTGTTAAAATCGAATATGATTACCTTTAATTAGTAAAATAAAAAATCGTTTTTATAGAATTAAATAATTTACCGCTTTTAACTTTAAAAATTGGTATAATCTAATTCGAATTAAAAAAGTTATATATACAAAACGGTATTTCGAATCAAATATAGTTTATACGAATATCTTATTATCTTTATAAAACTTACTAATATACTCGCTACCTTTTAACGTGTGGTTAATTATATCTTTAAGAAATATTTTAATATTTTTATAGTTATTACTTTAACGATATTTTTATTTTTTCGAAAAATAAAAAGTAACATAAAGAGAACGTTTATAAGGTATTATAATTATTTTATAACGTTACTTTACTAGTTAATGTGGAAAGAAATTGATTTTATATATAAAAAATTATATATTTAGGTTATATTTTTATTTCTGGGTATTTTAAAATAAACCTTTAAAGATTGCAACAGTGTAAAGTTAGGTAACGCTTATTATAGTTAAAAAATATATACCTTTTTCAAATTTGTTAATTATTATTACAAGTTTATCTAAAATTTTAGCCGGATAGTAATAGCTTCAAATAAATTTATTAGGAAAGAAAAGAAGTTTTAAAAATTATTAAAAATAGAGAAAGTTTTTTAATAAATTAAGAACGTTATTATTAATTAATTAGTAATAATTATGTACGATTTAAAGTATTCAGTAAAATTAAAAATTTATACGTTAAATTATATTTTAAGTATAATAATTAAATAATAAAACGATTAAAAAATATTACACCTTGATATTTTCTTGTTATATAAATTATAAAATCTTGAATTACGTTATCCCTGATAAAGAATTTATAGTTATTATTTTAGCGTTTTGAAAATTTAAACAACCTTTAAAAGTAATTAATATTTGATTAAGATTTATACGGCTTATAAGACTTTTAACCGATTTATTACGACTAAAGAATTTATTATACGATAATTTCGTTACGCGAAAAAATTAGTAACGTACGATTTTGTCATTATTTACCAAAAAAGCTCAGAAAATAGTAAAGCCGACACCTTAAGCAAACGACCCGATTTTGAAAAAGAACTTAAAGTTAGTTATATAATTTTCGATATTACTAAGAAAAGAATTTAATTACGCTTACGATAAGTTATAACAGTACGAGTAATACGTTTGAATATATATTAAAAATTATAACGTAATGATAGTTAGCAAAAATAAATAAAGAAGCTACAAGTTTTTAAGGAATATTAAGAGAATTAAATACGAAATATATACGATTATTAATTATATAAAAACTCAAAAATATATAAAACCTTGAAACGTTTTTAACGTACTTTAAACTTTTAGAAAATGAAAAATATAATAAAAATAATTAATACGCTAATACGACGTTTACGTTAAACTAAAAATACTGCGACATAAGCTATATAGAAAGTTATAACTATTACTAGTCGTAAGGCGACCGTAAGATTTTATTAAAATAAATTTTATTATTAATTTCTTTTTGTTAAAAAACCTAGTTATAAGCGTACATTATAACAGCACTTTCGTAATCGTCGACCGATTTATAAAATATTCTTAATTTTTATCGTATAATGCAAATATGGACGCTAAGCAGATAATATATATCTTCTTTAAAAACATATTTAACGTATATGAATTTTTATATAAGATTATTTTAAATGAAGGTACGACGTTCATTTTTAAGTTTTAGTAAGGTTTAATAGCATAAATTAGTTTATATTATAAGTTACCTAATAGACTTCGACCTTAAATAAATGGGTAAATAAAACGATATAATTAAACATTATTAACGTACCTACGATGTTATATTAATTACGAGCAAAATAACTGGGTTAAAAAGTTACTAATAGTTTAGATAGCTTACAACACCAATTACTACGAAAGCATTAAGACGACCCCGTTAATAACTTTAAACTTACTTTAAAAATTTATGAAAAAGAATAAAAAGAAGGCCTATCAAGTATTAGAATAATTTTTAAAATAGAATAATTTATATAATTATATTAGAAAATGAGACTAAAATTTAAGTTTATACATAAGTAAATAATAAAATATTATAATTAAAAACTATTAAAAAAGCTAAATTTTTAAAAGGGAAACATAGGTTATTTAGTTATTAAAAATATTTAAATAAAATGCCCAAATTAAAAGATCGACTTTAAATATATTAGCTTATATAAAATTATTAAGAAACTTTTAAAAAATAATTACTATTAAAATTGCCACTTAAGGTTAAATTCTATCCAGTTTTTTATAAGTTTTTACTTAAGTTAGTAACAGGTATTATTAAAGCATAAATTAAATAAGATAACGTAAAGGTAAAAGAAAAGCCGGTATGTAAGACAGAAAAAGTACTAAACGTATAAAAAGTTAATAAACTTACTTAATACTTAATTAAATAAGAAGATTACCCCGATTCTAAAAATATTTAGGAATCTATAAAAAACTTTATTAATGTTTAACGCTTGATAAAATGTTTTTATAAATAGCGACGTTAAATAAATAAAATTCTTAATTAAAGTTAAAAGAAAAACTAAAAGGAAGAAAATAGTTCGGATCCGCGGAGAATAATTAAGTCTTTAAACATTTTACGTTTTTTTAATTATTTAATTCGTTTAAAGTTTGTAAATTCCGGTTAATTATTTTAATACTTTTTTTTATAAAAAAAGTTTTATTAAGTACGTAAGCGGTTTAACCGAGATAAAACTTCGTTTAAGCGACGCGAAACGGTTTTTAGTTTTTTTGGATATTTCGTAAATTTTAACGAATGATAAACTTTTAATTTTTTAAGCGATATATTGTTATTAATATTATAAAACGGAAAAAGAGAGATTTTTAACTTATTATAATACTGTTTTTTAAGTACGTAGGCTTCGTAACGGGTTACGTTTTTAACTATAACATATTTCTCGTTAATATGAAAGTAAGGTTTATAAAATAGAATTTCGAAATCAAAAGTAATTACGCAACGAGTTAATATTTTACTTTTTTTTTTTCGATTACGCT
Source organism: Monosporascus sp. GIB2 (assembly GCA_004155935.1). Lineage (NCBI taxonomy): Eukaryota > Fungi > Ascomycota > Sordariomycetes > Xylariales > Monosporascus > Monosporascus sp. GIB2. The sequence continues at coordinate 23,651 of QJNV01000098.1, read as the reverse complement.
GCTAGTACGTTTTGAAAACGCCACCAGATATGATAAAAAATAAATTTATTAAGCAAAAAAAGAAATTTTTGCGGCGAAAATTTTAAAAAAGGAGAGATCGTATCATAACGATAGCTTATAATATAACTTCGTTACTCAAAACGCTATTAGTATTACGAGACGTAACTAAGTTAATTTTTAATTATTTAAATTCCCATAATACTGTGAGCAGTTGAGGTGATTTTCTGAAAGGGCTTGGTTTGTGGCCCTAGGATTGCAGGAACAAAGCAGGAAGCAGCTATATCTGGCTGCTCTCCCCCCCAGATTGCAGATGAGTAGGCAATCAGGAATCAAGACATCAGCCCCACAGATCAAGTGCAACACATCTGCCGACAAATACTTCTATTAATATAAACCTAACGTTTAGGGTTAATAGTTAGTTGACTAGCCTAGCCGTTACAAATAGGCGTATTATTTCTATAGATTTCTTTTTAGAAGGAAATTTATTTTTTTAATTATTGAAGATACCGATTTTAGAACTTGTTTCGTAAAGTTGTTAATATTTTTACGGAAGGTGTCGTATTTCCGATTTTTATAAATATACGCCGTAAAGTTCTGATTATAAGTTTGTTTATTTTCGGTCATTATTTGAGAGTATTCGTTAGATGTTTTATCTGGTCGATTTTTTTAGTAGTTTTTCTAGAAACTGTAAATATGGATAAGAATAAGGTATTGGTTTGCGTCGTATAGCGAATTCGTATTTTTAGGTAGCAGGTTATATCGAGTTCCGTAAGTTTAATAAGTTACAAAAGGTTTTAATTAAGATCGGTATAATTCCAAATATTAAATGCGTAAGCTTTAAATTAGAATTTGTTTTTAAAATAATTTTAGTCTTTAGGTTTTTTGTATATAACGGAGGACGTCGACGGTACCGTCGTTATTTTTATTATTAAGGTATTGAGGTAATTATAATTAATATATGCCTAAATTAAGCGAATGAGATTTTTAATTATTAAATATAAGGGATATTACTTGTTGTTATATTTAGTAATTAGTTGCAGTTGCTTTAGAACGCGTATTGCACTTTAAAGTGATCTAGTTCCGGAATATATATGTTCCGATTAGAGGGATTCTTTAGGATATGGGTGCTAACGTACCCCTGCTAGCCGATAACAACAGATTTTTTTTTAAAATTAACTAATTAAAAGGATTTAAGCGTTGGAAAAAAAGGTGAAATTTATAGTTATAGCTTTAAAAATTATAGCGATTAACGCCGTAAATATTTCAAGGCGTTAAGGGGGTATGTTAGCCAGTAACGGGTGCCCTAGTATTTTCTATGCGGAGAATTCCCTTTAATCGGAATATATATGTTCCGGAACTAGGTCACCTTAAAATGCAGTGCGCGTTTAAGAGCACCTGGAACTAGTTATTAATAGAACAACAACCGATGTCCCTTATATCCGACAATAATTAAAATATCATCAGTGCGTATTCGTGGGTAGCGTGAATGGTTAGTGGCGAACCCTACCTTAGACTAGGCAGTCCGCTGCGATGCATGTCCTTTATCCTTTGACTCCCCGCGAATTACACAATGAGTCATACGTCATTGGAGTTGAGGCCTCATTCTTCAGCATGATGCGCTTTCAACCCGGTAGGGGAAGGGGGGTTATCCAGACCCTATTATACCCTCGCGAACCGAGGGGCTATTACACGGGCCAACACGAAAGTCGAGCGCAAAGTGTGCAAACATATCTTCTCGAGCCCAAGGTCCCCAACTGTGGCTTGCAAACCTTGTTTCCAATTTGAGTACACTGTGGTAGAAGGGACTTCAGCTGTAGCGGGGTTATTACGGGCGCCGAAGGTATCTGCTAAGAAATTTACTTCCAGGGGGCCGCAGCCACCAGCTTGATTTTACTTGTACGTCACTGTTAGTGGCGTGCCGTCGACCCGACTGAGTGTCTTTGCCGACTTTTGTGCTTGACTTTTGTAAAGGGGGGGTTGTTTCAACCTAAGCCCCCTCTTCCTATAGTGCCAAGACATGAGCAAGCCATGCCCGATGTGGTTAAAGTCTAGTTTCAGAGCGGTAATTGGCGAAATGGCCGGGGTCGCGAGGAACACAACCTAACTACTGATGATTGGCCGTTACGCTTCCGACGCGTCGGCCAGCTGTCAAGACCATCACCAATAATCAATTACCGCGCGCCTCCGTACAAATTACTCGGAAACTCTACAGGACGGAAACAATGCTGTCCAAGTGGCGCCTAACCATCCTTTTCTCCAGGAACCCGACGTATGGATGAGGTGGTGATGCTGTATCCCAAGCTCGGTCCGGGGGTCTGTGGACCAATGCTTTTGCGATTGGACAGTCCTGGTTGGGCTCCCTGACCCACACCATACGCCGCCTCAATCTTAAATCCCCACGCGGTATGCTATGCGAAACTCGTGCGAAACTGTGCCGTTGGGGGTCATATCCAGGGTCCTGAAGAAAACGGCGGGCGGCAGACGGGGCGTGTGGGCCTCGCTTTGTTGACCGACAGCGCCTGTGTTTCTGTACAAGATGAGGAAGCAACCCTCCCTCGGCCTCGAGCCGACGATCCTCGATGCTGGAATCTTGTTCTGGAACTACCGCCTCTCATCCCGTGCTGTTTTTTGAGGCTCTTTCTTTTCTTTGTCATCTCCCACCTTGTTGGTGATCGTCCCTCATTGTTTCTTCGTGACCCGGAGTCTATTCTACCTCTTGTCTCGGCTTGAATGAGACTTGGCGCCTCTTTAACGTCTCCCTTCTCTTTATGCGCTCATTGAAGTAATATGTACCGTGACAGCGCCCTGCCCATCAAGTCTTGAGTTTCCCGCCGCCTTCGTTTTCCGATTCTTGTTCAATAGATCATTCTTATTCAATCGTTTTCCACAAACAGTCAATCAAAATGCAAATACCATTCCTTTTCTTATACGTTATATTCTGCTCCGAGGCCTCAGCGGCCGGCCCGCTGAGGCGCGGTGACAGGTATGCATCCCCAACCCCTCGGCTGGCTCCGATTATACTGACAGAACCCAGGTGGCGACGGCAAGATGTAGGAGGGGCTCTAAGTTTATATCAAACCGCGAGCACGCCGGCTGCTACAGACGAGCCGGCGTCGATAGCCTCCTCGTCTACAGGCATAGTCTCTTATGAGTCCAGCTCAGTGAAGGCCGCCTCTGAGCAACCCAAGACGGAGTCCGCGCCTGAGATTATTATTACGACGTCTTCGGGTATTGAGTCCGCGACAAGCACGGAGGGCACAGATGAGACAACATCAGTTACTGGTGTCCCATCCTCGGCGGACAGCAGCACGATTCCCACATTTGACTTTTACCCGTCGTCCACTGTGCCAGTCGACTCTATTGTCGATCCTACCTCGGCCGCTGATGCTGCCACCTCGAGCTCTGCTGCCACCTCGAGCTCTGCTGCCACCTCGAGCTCTGCTGCCGTGCAAAGCCCTTCTACCTCGGGCTCAGGCAAGACTGACTCGGAGAGTTCAACGATCCCCACCTTTGACTTTTTCCCGTCGTCCACTGTACCTGCTAGCTCCGCTGCCGACCTTACTTCCACCGCCGCTGCTGTTACCTCAAGCTCTGCCGCCATCCCGAGTCCTTCTGCCCCAGCCCAAGAAAAGCCTGGACAGGATTCTTCGACAATCCCCACGTTTGACTTTCACCCGTCATCCACTGTACCTGTTGACTCTATCGTCGACTCTACTTCTACCGCCGTTGCTGCCACCTCGAGCACAGCTGTCGTCTCAAGCTCTTCTGCCAAACAAGACTCCGCGACACTTCCCACTTTTGATTTTTATTCTTCTGCCACAGGTCCGAGCAAGCCTGCACAGGACACTTCGACCATTCCTACGTTTGACTTTCACCCATCATCCACTGTGCCTGTGAGCTCCACTGCCGATCCTACTTCTACTGCCGTTACTGTCACCTCCAGCGCTGTAGTCGCCTCAAGCTCTGCTGTCGTCTCAGGCCCTTCTGCCACAGAGTCCAGCAAGTCCAAGCAGGAGACATCAGAAATTCCCACCTTTGACTTTTCCCCATCGTCTACTGTGCCCATTGGCTCTCCCGCAGACCCTACCTCCACTGCTGATGTCGCCACCACCAGCTCCGCCATGTCGGAAAGCTCAACTACGAACAAGCTACGGGAATCACCCACCACAAGCAGCGCTAGTGACGCAGCGTCGGAACCAGCAACCAGTGGCCCCGCATATATTCAGACATCAAACACATCCGTACTGTCGGCGACTGTTACTTCCTCATCGGTTGTAGAGTCCGATACCCGGCAACAGGCAACAACGACTAGCAAGCCAGAGAGGCAGATTCCAACTGTCATCACCTCGGTGCCCCCGACGTCAACCACTGTGGCCCCTGATGTCTACGAGAGCAACCTAGCTGAAGCACGCCAGTACAACGAGCTCTTTTCTGCTATAGACGAGCAGTCTTCGTGTACAAGCGGCCAAGTGGCCTGTGTTCAGGGCAATATCGGCAAGTGCTCCGCTGCTGGTTCGTGGAATATCACCCCCTGCGGCGGCGCTTTGGCTTGCTCTGCGTTGCCAATGAACACCACAACTGGAGTTCAGGTTGGCTGCTTCGATAAATCCGCCGCCGAGAGGATCCTGCGCGGCGGTGCTGGTGGTGATGGTTCCGATGTCACCCTAACGGTGCGACCCACCGAGACCATCACGAGTCAGGTTACGGTCACGGAGGGCAAACCCACAAAGACGTCAACCTCCGTCGCGACCCAGACTCCCACTACCATGTATGTTACAGAGACTGTGTCGAACACTGTAGAGCGCACCCAGACAGTGGAGCACACGGTAGAGTATACGACTACGGTCTCGGTCACCGTTGTTCCCAGCTCGACGGCAGAGGCGGAACCGACAGACAGCACAACCGCGGTGGGGTCATCCACGTCAACGGCTGAGGAGCCGACGAACGCTACCCCGACTACGTTGGTGACACTCACTCGCTCTGCTTCCTCTAGCCTAGTATCGAGTACGTCGTCGATAGCTATCACGTCCACCGAGACCCCGTCGCCCTCGATCACGGAGGCTCCGGTGCAGACGCCGACCACGCTGGTCGTGATCCCCATCGATCCGGTCACGAAGACGCCCGGTTTCGACCGTGGCGACCGTGACGACGACGGGGATGATCAGGAAGACCAGAGATTTGAATTCAGCGGGCCCAAGAACGGCGGCGCCCGCTACCCGGAGTTTGGCAACTAGTTCAGGTTACTAGTACAACCGCTAATAGAACAAACACCTCGAACGACTCTCAAGTTCCTAAACAAAGAAAATGATTGCAAAGCATCGGATACGCCCCCCGCTTCCAGTTTAACGCATTTGATTTCGCCCCCACGTACCTACAAACTATTTTTTTTTTTCGAGCATTAGCCAGGGAGTTAACACGGGGTCTGGAGAATAAACAATCTTCTATTTATCTTTACCAATTATCCACCTTCCACCTTCCAGTTGCTGTTTGTGGCTGTGCTTGGACTTGGGCGTCTAACGATTTTCCGTTTGGACGTTTGGTGAACGCGGATGAGGTTGGGGAAGGGGAATGGATGCGGTATACCTCTTATGCATATATACTTGAGTTTTAATTGACTTCACATATTCGATTCGATGACTGCGTGCTATGTTCGTCTTCAGTGCTTTTAATACACTCGACCTCCCCCAATCCCCAGCCCCCTTATATCTCTTGTTTTATCTTTCAGTGCCAGAAAGAGCCGGAATCCTGGGTTGGAGTCGAGTGTTGCGGACTGCGCATGATAGTAGCGTTGTAGACACCGGAACGCCACCCAGTTTGCCTCGGATCCCATCCTGCCCTTGCTGCGGCTAGAGTCAGGTTATCTCCTCAGGTCGATCACTCCCGTGTGCCCGTCAGCCCTAGCAGGCTGCCTCCCGAGATGTCGTCGAAACGTTTCTAGCGGGGTGTGCTTCCAGCATGTGCGCTAAGCAAAGCCCAATGCCATTGATACGCTGAGACACCTCCTCGGCGGAAGAACCGAGCAACTACGACGCGAATGGCGGAATTGAAAATGCTGCCGTTCAGACCGCCGTTACAGTCTCCATCGCGTTGGCATATATTGCCCAAGAGCTGGCTGTGATTCGCATTAGACTTGAACGGGTCGAAGCCGAGCGCTATTCCCCTCCGAGCTCTCTTGATACTATTCAACAGCCAAAGTTATGAATCAGCCAGTTCCCGTTGGACCTTCCTCTTCAAAGTCAGCAAAAACCCTATACCATTTTTCGATTCCAGTTCGGTCGAGCCGATCGAGCAAAAGCTTCATCACTGCTTTTCCATTCCTCGTATTCCCAGCTGCAGCCTTAACCACGTCTTCCGTGATAGGAACCGCGTTCCCTGTTTGGTCGAGCCGATCGAGCAAAAGTTTCATCACTTCAACTCCATTCGTCTCATTCCCAGCTGCGGCCTTAATCACGTTTTCCGTGATAGGAACCTCGTTCCCTATTCGGCCGAGTCGATCGAGCAGAAGCTTCATTACTGCTCCTCCCACCCCCAGCCATCGATTTCCAGCTGCGGCTTTAATTACGTCTTCCGTAATAGGGACCTCGTTCCCTGTTCGGTCGAGCCGATCAAGCAAAAGTGTCACTGTCCCTTGCCGATACCCAGCTGCGGCCTTAATCACGTCTTCGGTAATAGGAACCTCGTTCCCTGTTCGGTCAAGCCGATCAAGCAAAAGTTTCATTATTCCTCGCAGATTCCCAGCGGCGGCCTTAATCGCGTCTTCTGTAATAGGAAGCTCCTTCCCTGTTTGGTCGAGCCGGTCGAACAAAAGCTTTATCATTACTTCTCCATCGTTCCGATTTCCAGTTGCGGCTTGAATCGCGTCTTCCGTAATAGGAACCTTGTTCCCTGTTCGGTCGAGCCGATCCATCAAAAGTTTCATCACCTCAATTCCATTCGTCTCGTTCCCGGCTGCGGCCTTAACCACGTCTTCCGTAATGGGGGCCTCCGTCCCCGTTTGGTCGAGCAGGTCGAGCAGAAGCTTTACTGCGTCCTTATCCACCAATCCCGCAGTCCGGATAATAGCTTTTTGTGCGATCGAAACCCGGTTCACTGTTTGGTCAAGCCGACCGAGTAGAAGCTCCACCGCTTCTTTATCCAATAGTCCAGCAATCCAGCCGATATCCTTTCTTGCGACCGAAACCTGGGCGTACTTGCCTCTTTGCTCAACAAGATCCATCACGGCCTCTAGCTTCCTTACTTCTCTCACCCAATGGCCTTGGCGTCTGTATGTCATTGCTAGATGTTCCATGGTACTCAGCGTGTCTGGATGGTCCGTCCCTTGCACCGCCCTTCTTCTCTGCACCACGTCCAAATACAACACCTCTGCTTTCTCCAACTGGTTGTTTTTCCTGTAGTTCAAGGCGAGGTTATCCATGGCTGCTAGCGTGTGTAAAAGCTCTTTTCCCGGTGCTCTCTCATGGAACTCTAATTCCTTTCGAAGAATCTTCTCTGCCTCTTCATATTTGCCCGCGCTTTCTGATATCAGTGCAACATTCCGTGATCTGGCCGGATGTTCGTCCAACTCCGTCTTTGGATACCTCGGCACTTCATCTGGCAACCTTTCCGGGTCCCTTCCCCAGTCCCAGACAAGAAGATATTCATGTGGACAGGGTGTTATGGATCGTAAAAGGTCATACCACTCGAACCTTTCACGTTCGGCTTGTATGTTTCCCGTATCGCGAATGTCGATGGAGGCGGATGTTGGAGTAACCGCGATTGCGATAACAGCGAAGTGGTCCTCGCGTAGCCTGATGATCGTAGGCCTTGAAGCTCCTTCTAGAAGACAGACGACGTCGCCCTTCTGGATGGATTTCGCCGAGGCCTGGAGAGTCCAGCGAGCGCTCCATCGCCTGTCCACGCTCAAGCACAGTTCATCCTTTGAAGTGATGTCCACGTTCTGTCTGTCTCCCCAAGTGTCGCGTTGTACACCGGACACCTCACCAACAACACAGCCCTTGGCCCTTATTACTGCTATTTCTTCATCGTCCCAAGTCTCCACAGATACTCGGTCTACAGATTTCTCGTCCCAAAGGGACTGGACCAGTCGGTGGAAGAGTTTGTTCCACTTAATGCTGTAGTCGGGCGATAAACCTCGTGTGCTAGGGTTATCAGAGCTCATGCCGAGCAAGGCGTAAACCTTGTCAAGACGCTCGGAAGCTTCGCGGGTGTGGTACATATCCACCAGTTCACCTAGAGGTCGTATATGAAGAGAATATCTGCCTGACCGACTGGTTTCGTGCTTCGACCGGAAAACTGCGCCCCTTATCAGGTATGTTACTGAAGGGATCAGACTCTGCAGGTCTGCATCGTTGTCGGAGAGTCTTAGTTTGTCTAAACCCGAGCAGAATGCGTATCCACCAATCTCCGTGGAACCGCACATGATCAGGACATGGCGAGCCGCGGCAACCTCTTGAAGTACCTGCATCGAATTCCATTAATGATTTCTGCCGATTCCATTCAAGTCTGTTCTCCTACCCAGATGCGTCTAAACCACGGCCGTCGGAGCAGCGCAAGGATTGGTTGATGAATCTCTTCGTTGTTCGTAGATTTCGTAGACGCCTCGTCCGCAGCAAACCGTATCCCTTCGAGAGCTTTATCGCTCTCGGCTTCTTCACTGCCAAGCCAAACAATTACATGTCTTGCCTTAGCATAGATCTCCGCCATACACTGAACTTGGAGACTCCGTTCTCCGTAATCGTTCTGGTTGATGCAAATGGCATCAATCCATATGATCCGTTCGATAAAGCGATCTCGAAGATGTAATAGTACCGCGTATAGGTTTGGCCGTACGGATAATGTGCGAGCCCGACCTTGACCTCCAGTTCCTTCGGGCGATTGCTCGGCAGCGTCGCAAGCGTACTTATCTACGTAGATATCCTTAGCATTGTCGGAAGGACCCCATACGTAGGACAGTGCCTCGTATGGATGAGGCCCTTTGCCTAAGTCGGCTAGAGGGTAGTCGAAGAGCTCGCAATATATATCGGCCTTTCCATGTTTGTCCGGCTTTAGACGGAGCAGTCGAATGCTGCCCTTTGATAGAGGAGAATAGCAGTACTCGGGCATGGCAAAGATATCGAACAACGAAACTGGACTAGTGTATGTCGGGTGGTTCTGAAAGAATACTGGAACGATCTTGACTTGATCGCTCCTCTTTATGGTATCGGGCGAAATATTTAAAACACTGTCATGTAGCTGTGGGCCGCGCACCAGTAGCCACGCTATACATTAGGTTTAGCTTGTACATGGGCTAACCCTCGATACATAGCAACCAGAACTTTAAAATATTGGACAGCATTATGGGGCTCTAGCGCGGCGACCTGGCAGTGTTTTTAAAATTACCCCCTAACACCATAGTACATTAAAAGGAGGGCACAATACCATATCTGATGTCCCCTATATCTGCCAATTATGGTCCGGCGCGTACGGACCTCCAGGTGCACTTCTTGCGGTTACTAGTTAACGAAACTGCCTTCCTCTTTTTTCTGCTCGAGAAAATTTCCGAAAAGACCTCGTTGCATCTTGGCGCTTCCCCCGTGCGAAACCACACGGAATTATGTACCATGCAGGTCAACAGCGAGAATCTTACAACAAAAAAAAAAAAAAAAAAAAAAAAAAAAAAAAAAAAAAAAAAAAAAAAAGAATAACAACCGAAACCCTGCCGCATACGCCCGCCGCCGTCGAGGGCGAGGAGACGGACGTGGTCGCCTGACATTGCGAGCTGTATTATGTGGTCATCTGATCTATGGCGGGATAACCGTCGCTGACAAACTCCGGACTGATAGCAGAGCAGCCCCAGGCTTTGGAACAAAAAGGCAGGAGGCGACTTCGCTTGTAGCAGTATATTATTGTGTTCTAGGGCAGGCTGAAAAAATCGCTGGCTAGATGCGACGTCACCTGACTCTCGGCTGCAGCCTGAATGTTGAGCACCGCCACTCAAGGGCTCTTTCTTGAGGGTACCTGTCTTGAGTTGCATTTCATCGATCTCTTCAGCGCATTGCGGCACTTGACGGTAATACCTCGAGACCTACTGCCTTCCTTCCCAGTCTGGGTCCCTAATTAGCTTGATACATTTCATCTGCAACTGGTCCCGTTTTCTTCTTCGGCGTCCCAGTCACTTGTGCGAATGGCTGGGTCACGGACGGAAGGTCGACGCGACAATCGATTTCGCAGTCGCAAGTCCCGGGCTGATGAGCAGTTTCTCAGTAGCATCGTATACCAGGCGCCGAACGCTTCTGTCGAGTTTGTTGCTCCACAAATTTCCGCAGCCTGAGAAGCATTTCTGACCCTAGTTAGCATTGTATTTGTCCACGGCATTGGTGGCGATCCCGTTGCTTCGTGGACACACCAGAATGGCGTTTTCTGGCCGGATCAACTAATTCGGCTGGCTATACCCGATTGCCGGGTGATCACTGTGGGATACGACTCGCGACTTATTGGTGAGGCTCCTGTGCATTCGGTTGACAGCCTCGCGAGGTCCCTGCTGGCCGACATGCGTCGACTGAGCAACTCTGCCGAGGTGAGTCTGCCCACAAGATCCGCCTAGCTTCAGAGCCAAGCCAATAGTATTGCATGTCGTGCTAACACATGGACAGACGCCAGAAAGACGTATTGTTTTCGTTGCCCAGAGTACCGGTGGCTTGATTGTGAAGTCCGTAAGTAAACTGGTATCTTGCCATATCATACATAAAATGTCCTAGTTTTGCTAAATCCACAATCCAGGCATTAACCATGGCGCTCCTTGACGATGGCGATGATAGGAACATGGCTCGGCATACAATAGGCATTGTCTTCCTAGCCACGCCCCACCGTGGCTTCAAGTTCATGAATGCCGTGAGGGTATACTATCCAATTCTGAGAGCCATGGGCCTCCTGTCATCTGCAGCATGGCAGTGCAGACAGCAGCTGAAACCTAGGTCAGAGTACCTATTCGAACTGTCATTGAGGTTCAATCAGGTTCTGAAGCAGATCCCGATCCAGGTCGTCTCGTGCTACGAAACTGTTCCCACAGGTTCTTTGCTTGGCTTGGTGAGTAGTAACAACTTGAATAGTTTACATCTCGTTAATAACCAACCCTAACTCTGCGTAGCTGGTCGAGAAAGAGGATGTTATCATTGGCAATGCAACTGAACGGATCTTGGGATTGAATAAAAAGCACAAGGAAATATCCAAGTTCAGTTCGGAGATGGATCCTGATTATGAGCGCATACTGGATTCAATCATATTTGTGATTAAATCTGCAAAGTCTGCATATCGCAATTCGGTACGAAATCACTAATAGCCCCCTTTCACTTGATACTCTTTTGCGGTTATTGATGAGCCAAACCAGGCGTCGCTCGTTGAATCTGGAAGAGAGACTTGGGTCCCTCAAACGGACACGTACCCAGAAGATTTTGCGCACACTGAGGAACCATCGCTAGTTCCTGTCGAGATTGAAGTTCTTTTCGGGGTTCTTCAACAAACAGTGGAGGCCGTAGTTGATATGGAGGGGACTGAGAATTTTGTTTCTCGTCAACTACTTGTCAATCACAGGCTCGATATACAGACTGCTATCACAGAAGCAGTGAATGAAGGCTCTCCTTCCATCGAGCTATATTTTAAAGACAGGGTGAGGAAGACACTGGGCCATCGTCGATTTGTCATTGCCGAGAACATTCCGTATCCGATAGTCCTTGCTGCCTCATCACCAGCGGCTGGCGCTTTAGACTGCCGCGTCAAGTCCCGAGCTCACTCTAGGACACCATCGGCACATTCCTCGGCCCACCGTGGACGCCAGAATGGCGGTACCACGTCTACAGTTTACAGTTCATCAGCGAACGAAGATCATCAGCCGCCTTCTACAGTTACTCGGAATGTGACGCAAGAGAGAATTTGGGGTGAGCTGGAATTCCGACCACGGCCGTCTGATGTTTTGACAAGACAGGTTGAAGGGAACAAGCCTGTTGAGACAAGCACCATCGATGCCGCGTTCATTAGAGCCGAAACAAATGTTGTCCCACAACCTAGTTCTCCTGCACAACCACAGCGGATCCCCGGACTGCCCCTAGCTAGCATTGCTTCTGATGTTGCCAAGGTGGCAGATGGCTCTGGCTGGACACCCGCAGCGTGGATTGCAGGTGGTGCGTTGGGTGTTAGTACTGCGGCCCTGGGCACTCAGGCATACAACACGACTGTGGCGCGAAAACAGCTGGACCAGTCAACACGCCAGGCAGACACAGCGGTGGACGCTCTTCGCCTCAATGAGAGGGTATTTCAGTATAACCAAAGGAAAGACGCCGAAAGGGCCCAGAGACCCTCATCGTTTCCACCTGGGAGTGGTAGTGGCCGGCGAAGACGCGATGGCTCCCGGTCGGATTCTGATGACGATGGTGGCGGGGATGTTGACAATACGTTACTGCCATCTAGTGCCATTGGCACAAAGAGTACCGACTTTCCAGGGTCTAGCCATCTTAGGTTGGCTAAAGTAGCTCGTCGGGACAAAAGGAAACAGTCGACCAAATTACCAACAAGAATCTCGTGGCCAGCAACTTCTGGAGCCACAAACAGCGACCTAGCATCACTCATGGCACTCCATGCTCCTCAAGATGATCCTCGTGATGGCTCTTTACCGCCTGACGAATCCCACGGGCTGCAGATTGAGGGGGCTAGCGGATACCGAAACAGCGGACCAGTCTCCGACAGATGGATTCAAGAACTCCCATCGCCTCCAAAAACTCCATTCGGCGCATCGCCAAATACAGAACGAGAGGTACTAGAGGATTCGGCCGAGCACCCGAAGTTGCTGACTTCACCCAGCTCCGACAATGGAGCATCAATAGAGGCTTCGGCAACCAATGGTCATCTACCCATGTCCGGGACGTCGCGCAATGAACCGGTGGCTGTGCGGTCTTCGGATCAGGTGGGGTCAGAATATGCAGACCAGGAATTCTCCCATTTGAAGTCCACGGAAGTCAAGCTACGCAAAACTGAAGAGCATAAAGATTCGATTGAGATGGATGTTCTATGCTCTCTTGAAGACAAGGCTGAGGAGGGTCTATCTCCCGGGGGTGGTATGGCGCTCAAGTTCGAGAGCACAACCTCGAAAACTGTTGGATGCTTACCGCTCCAAGGGTCAACGCCAGCAGGGCCGTCCAATGAGGGTATGGGGGAGGATCCGGTGCCCGGAGAAAAAGAGGAGCAATTTTTCAAGCCAGGAACGGCGGATGTTGGGGACGGTGCGTCGAGCTGTGCCGAGGTCCCACCAGAGAAGTCTCCCTCGCGGCGAATGGACACGGTGGCCGAAGACCCTGTGGCCGAAGACCCTGTTTGAACTTCGGGTCGGAGAATAGTAGATCTAATGGAGGGATGTTCAAATGTGAACGTCAACTTCAAGGAGGCGTAACAATCGAGCGCTAATGGATAGCATAAAACAAATGACTATGACCCTCATGGTGTGATTGATTAGGAAGACTGGACGCAACGGAAATAGCGAGTAGCAACTGTATGTAACATATGTGCCATGCTAAGGAAATTTTTATAAGCAGACGTGTTTAACTTTGCGGCTCGGCATTTGGGTTTCTTTGGCTTGCTATATTTCTTAAAGAAAACGCCGTCACAAATAATACTTTGGTCGTTTTGCCGGTATCCTCTACAAGGTTACGGGCTGCTTTATGGAAGAGTGGTCGTTAACCAGGAAGGCGACCACCCCATTAACGCCCGATCCCATCAACGCGTCACCCCATAACCGCGTTGAGCGTTAATCTACTTACTAATTTCTTTCCCTATAAAAAACTTTTCAACAACGCTTTAAACCCTAGCCCGCTGTTGCGTCGAGACGTACTATAAGTGTGGGCTTGGCGCTTGCCTTCCAGATTGTCATGTCGCTTGGTGGCAACGTTGTCTTCATACAACGGCGTACCATTCTCATGCGCCAATGGACAGGTTTTCGGCATTTCAAGGAATAGAATCTTCTTGAGATGGGCCCTGGGAGCGAATAATTGAGCAATGCACCTGCCTAGAAGTAAAGAAGAGTGGTTGTAAGCAGCTTGTTGTTACCTGCTCTGTATTCACGTGCAGGCCCCATATTATATCCGGGTTGTAACCCAATGGCGACGAGGAGAAGATAAGCGCGGGTCCGGCCGCGGCAGAACAGCCGCGCCGGCGACCAGCGGCTATCAGGGTCTTGGGCTACCGGTACGGAAAATTACGAGCGCAAGCCGAGCAAGTTCCGGGGATGATGCCGCGGTTTTTGTCGTGAATGAGGGGAAACCATGACGGAGCGAGATTCTCTCGCCTGGAGAGCGGAAACATCTACATCCTAGAGGCTGAAGCTGCCGAGGCTGTACACCGACGGCAGCGACCTCAGGTCGCTTAGCTTCCTGCGGCTGGACTTGGTGGGACCGGATGCAGGAACGCTGCAGGGGCTGCTCGGGATGTGCAGCGCAGCGGTTCCCCTGCTACAGGCGGGCACCGCAGGTATCGCTAATGCGTCCCCCTTTTTTAACTCTGGCATTGACATACATTAACCAAGCCGTTTCGCGTTCAGGCACCCCACGTGTTGCGTGTCACAGATATTATATTTTGGGAAAGCGAGACGCCACAGTTCACTCTGTCTCACCTCGGCCAAGATGATGCTGCATTACTGATCCCCCCTAATGGCTGGCGAAGTCTGGGCTCTGTCCGTCCTAGAAATGCTCGACCCCGTCTCCATGCGCACGTATGTATGTTCGACCCGACTTGGCCATTAAAAACGCAGGTTTAACTAACACTACCCCATGGGACTACAACCCGCTCTTGGGTGCGTCTCTCTAACTACAAGGTAGCGAAAGCCAGCTCGTACACGAAGCCGACGACGAGCCTGGCGTGTTCCATGACGTGGTCGAAGTTGATGGTGTCGTAGGCGTCGTTTGCCGTATGGATGTAGGGGCTTGTGTTGTCGGCCGCGGCCTCGAAGATGAAGGCGGCCGGGTAGCCTGCGGCGCGCGCGGACGCGTGGTCCGAGCAGGCGTAGCCGCACCGCGTGTCAACGGCGGGGATGGTGGTGTACTACAACGGAACATCACAGTCAGCGCTAAGAACGCGGGCGGCATCGGGTCTCGGCCACTGCGACCAGAAATAGTAGCCGCTTGATTAATTTGGGTAAGGAATCAGATGATGGTGGGACTGCCATATCGTCGATCAGATGTAAACATGTTAACATACCGCGTCGAGCACTACCCGCGTGAACTCGGTCAGGTCCTGGTCGACGTAGTCGAGGATGATGCCGAACTCGCCGGCCTCGCCGGGCGGCGCCCACCCGGTCATGTCCTGGTTGAGGTAGGCCTTGACGTCGGCGCCCGCGGCGGCGTATTGGTCGAAGATGTCGGCGCTGCCGAGCAGGCCGGCCTCCTCGCCGGCGTACCAGTGGAACTCGATCGTGTTTTCGTGCTCGCCGGCGGCCACCTTGGGGTCCGAGAGCACGACCCTCAGCGCCTCCAGCAGGGTGACCGTGCCAGAGCCGTTGTCGTCTGTTTTGTTCCGCCGACATTAGTAAGGGAGTTTTAAACGACGAGAGGGCAAGAAGAGATGGGGCTTGAAATCCAATAGGAGGACGCTAGAGAGGAGTCACGGAGCCACTCACCGGCGCCCGGCGACCGCCCGAAGATATCGGCGCCGTTGACGGAGTCGAGGTGGGCGCCGACGACGACGGCGCTGGCGCTCTTGCCGGGGATGCGGGCGATGACGCTGATCTGGTCGAAGTCCGCGTGCTCGAAGGGCTCGGCGGATGCACCCTCGACGCCGCTCGCATCGACCGTCGCGCGCACCTGGTCGAGCAGCCAGCGCGCGGCCTCGACGCCCGTCTCGCTGCGGTAGTACCGCGTCTTGAAGTCCGAGAACGTCTTGAGCGAGGTCTCGAGGTTCGTGCGGTTGAGAGTCTCGATAAGCGCCCCCACGTCGTCCGCGAACGCCACGGCTTCCGGGAACGCCGCGGCGGCCGCCTTCGCGGGCCGGGCGGACGTGGAGGACAGGTTCGGGTGGTTCGTGATGTCGAGGAAGTTCTTGCCCTCCTGCTTTCGTTGTTGGCCCTCATGGTCTGGTTTGACGGGTGGAGTGGGACGGAAGGGAATGGAGGGTAAGCATGGTAGTGGACACTGACCTTCCTCAGCTGCTCTTTCCCGGCGTGCGTGACGACTTCGGTTACGCCGGGCGCGAGCTCGATCGTGTACAGCTTCTCCCTCGCCGCATTGGGCAGAGCGGAGGAGGCAGCGGCTAGAGCCGTGACGAGTAAACTGCGAAGCATCTTGGACTGATACCCCGTATGTGAGATCCCTGGAGGTGGGGCGAGCAACGAAGGTATTACGATGCCTTTCGTATATAGACCTTGGATGCCGTACGATAAGAGTAGGGAGGCACAGCAGGCTTTTGTACGCTCGCCAGGGGCGGCATAGTTATCGGGTGCCCCGGAGCGGGTTCCTGGTCCAGGAAAGAGAATGGGCAATGTTTTTGGGGGATCTTCAGGGGTCCCCGCATTGGATTTGGGAGTTCGCCCGCATGGTTCCTGATCGTCGATATGTACCTTGCTCAGGAGCTCGGGACATGCCGTCAACAGGCGATCGACAGACAGGGTAGGAAGGTAAAGAGATTCGCATGAGGGGTCCTGCGCACTCCTCGAACCATGTGATACGCGTGCAAGAAAGTGTGCCGCACGCGTCTATATCGTGATATTATGGTTTCACCCAGAGCCAATAATCCCAAGAAGAGGGACTGAAGCCAACCGGGAGTGTCGCGCCTACGTATGTCAGGAGGGAGATGTGGGTTGGCGTTCCGATGACGCAAGCACTGCTGCGGTGGAGCACTACCACTTTATGATTTGTGAAGTGGCAGAAGTGACCGCGGCCGGGCGGATAAGGCTACCACGAATTAAATGCATCTTCGCCATATATGCTCTGTAGTTCTGGCATTCTGGCAGTCTGCATTGTTCGACCTTCCAGGATCACATGGATATTGTGCATGCTTGGCGTGGGTTGCGTGCTCTGATAGGAAGGTTGCTCAACCGCCAAGGCGGACGGGTAGGTATCAATAGGGAATTGATCGACTATATGCCGACATCAATTATCGGTCGATACGAATGTAGCAACTCTTGCTGTGCCGCGACTTTAGGGAATTTCCTGCTTTAACTCGTTCATAGTTCCATAACTGCATTATAATGAAAGCCATCCAATTTCGGTAGGTGCTAGAAGGGCGTTTCGGTAACGTGATGGAGGTGATCGCAGCCCTCCAGTCAGTACGCTTTGAGACGAATTCTTCAAATTACGAACGCAATTTTCTTTAAGTTGTGATGCATGGATTCCTATTCTCTAACCCTTGTCGGCGGACATCGAAATATTGTGTTATCCAGTAAGATCTACCCGGGGTGTTTTAGTGCTTGACATACGTATGCCAGACTTTCTCCTAGGACTGACTTATACTCATGAAGCTTCCCTACCGCCCTCCTTCGACAACTAGATTTGCCATGAACAGCGCAGATGCACTCGATAGACCGCCATTGTCAAGAGACAACCCAAGCTCGACTCTGAGGCCTCAAAAGACGCGGAGACCAGTGTTACCTAGAGCAGCGGATGGTGGCTGAAAGTGATCCGCCAATGTCGCTAAGCCCGGCCAAGGTATTTAATTCGATCTTAGCCATCGGACGCACAGGACTGATATACCTAATATTTTCCGTATACCATCCCACCCTGTCCCCCAACTCAAACACTCTTTAATACCACGCCCCATGGTCCAGTCTCTTGCACAAGCTCTAGCCGCGCCGCGTAATACATCGGACATATGCTGGGGACTAACTCCATTTGCTTAACAGGACCCTGAGGAAGCACACGTGTAGTTCTTTGTGTCCCCATCCAAAAGGCCTGGATAACATGTCGAGCAAGGTTGGGATAGCCAACTCGGAGCGTAGTCACTTCCTCGCTCGTTGAACCCCAGAAAATGACTGGAAACGTAGCCGCTGTAATGGTCAGACTTGGCAAGCAAATCCCAGGCGTGTTTCTTTCCGGGTCCTGCCGGGTCCGGTGTAGAAGGCACCAAGAGGTGGGTCGTAGACTCTCTATTTTGGCTTGCATCGAGTTGGTATCACTGGGACTCTAGATGAAGCACTCCGGCAGGTTGAATGGTTTCGTGATAACATGAGTGGGTACCAACACCGGCCGTCGGTCAGAATGCCAGGCGTCGTCAGAGATAGACAAGATAGTCCAGTGATAACATGATCGGGAAGACAGGGTCATTGGGTGACAACACTGGGCGTGTAAACGTTGTGTTGGACTAATAGGGTACACTCTGTAGGATTAGTCGAGGGCGGAGATTTAGGAAGCAGGTCCCCGTACTTCGCGGGTAATATGTAAGGTGGCGAACAAATCATTGTCTCGTGTCCTGGATGACAACTCAATTCGCGCACGGAATCGGAATTGAGCAGAATGGCAGACGAGTCGTAGCACGAATCAGAGGATGGCCGCCATGGTTCGTATTGCGATTTGAGCAACCGACTCGTCACAACCGGGCGAGCTGCGTTCATCTGCGCCGACGGAATCTGCTGTTGAAGCCAGGTCCGCCTTTCGCGCCGTGGTTCTTCAGCTTCAATCTCTTGAAGTTGGCATGCGCCATGGCATTGACCTTCCTGACAGCCTTCTTGAGCCTGCCTTCTTCCTTAGGCTCTTTGACGCCACCCTTCTGAGGCTGCTTCTTCTGACAGGCCTCTCCATCTCCGCCTTCGGACCCATCGAAATCGAAATCGGAACCAAGATCCAGGGGCTCTTCGTTGTCTGGTCTTGAAGCATCAAATTGTGTCTCGGGGACAGTGTCTTGCTCCTCATCTTCTTCCTTTTCCTCGACCGACTGCTGTGGGCGCTTAGTCCGAGTCGGCCTCATGTTGACTCGTCGAGTAGTGCGCTTTTGCCCCTTCTTCTTGTACACCCTGAGGGGCTGGCCATCACGACCTAGCGCCTCCTCCGTCGGGCTGTCGTAAAGACCTTCGTCATCAAATCCACCAAGTAGCTGCGGGGCTTGGCTGTCCTGTACCAGGACATCATCACTGCTGGGTTTCGCCGGCTTGTTAGATTTGGGAACCGGCGCATTGTTCTCCATCTCGTGCAAGGCCTCCAGATCATCGTCAAGAGTTTCTTCCTCCACCTTTCGCAGCGTCGCCACGATACTGCTCAGGCTTCGCCCCAGAGGCTTCCGTGGGAGACGTAGAGGTCGCGGTGATTTGTAGCCCTCATTCTCGTCGATAGCGGGGAGCGGAGCCCTCCGGAGGAAGGAAGGCGTCGAGAACTGAAGCTTGCTGACCGATGTCGGAGTCTTAGCACCCGCAGAGTTTCCATCGCCAAGTTTCAGGGGCGTCATGAAGGTGTTCAACATGGTGCGCTTGCTCGTAGACATCGGGGTCCTTCCCAGCTTGATAGCCTCCAGCTCATCAACGTCGTCCGCTACAGCCCTCCTGCTAGGAGTTGCTTGTACGTTGGCGTCCTCTTTCGATGCCTCACCAGTCCGAGGCCGTGATGGTGTGTTTTCGTCATTTTCCACGAGTAGGTCAAACAAACCCAAGACACGTCCATCTTTCTGTGGTGTTGGGCCAATAGAAGTTGGCACAGCTGGACTGAACAGCTTCCGGGTGGAGGGTGTCTCGAACGACACCTCGTCTACATCATATTGGCGCGACTTTGACGGAGTCTCGACCGACCTGTGACGCTTTGAGGGAGTCTGGACGACGGCCTCTTCAGATGTGCGCTTCCGGGGCCTCGATTGTTCCTTGGCTTTTAGAGGTTCTAACTTCCCCGCAAGGATATCTCTCACTTGGTTGTACTGTTTATACTTTTTCGCTAGTTCATAGAGTCAGATTATCATGCTTTTGCGGGGATGTAGTCAAGATGGAAACCTTACCAATATCAGGATTTTGCTTGATATCCTCACGACCTGGCTTTCTGCCGTTATTTTGCTTTGCCCAGTCACCCTCAAATCGCTTTAACTCGGTTCTCAGTTCTTGAGCGGTAGCTTCGTAATGTCTTCTCTCGTTTTCGTCCATGTCGTATTGATTGAATTAAGCAAACTTAGGTATTACCTCGATCAACTAAAGACGGCAATTGAATGTGGTATGAAGTGTTGATGTCAAGGTACTACAAGAGAAGTAGGGAACATGGGAATGAAACCTCCATTTGCACTAGACGCGTCTCAATTAAGACGCGGTCGCTCTGGTGGGGCAGCTCTTTGAGTGATGTTCTTACTCTGTACACTCATCATACACCTGTTAGTGCATGCACCTTCATAGTTGCATATAGTCTTTCTGCCAGAAGAATTATATCTGCTACTTACATAAGGGGGCAATGCATGCAAAAAGATTGATATGCATACGCAAGGCTGCTAATTGGTACATACGGCCGTATTCAGTGATAGCACCTTAGATATTCGCTGCTGCAATGTGCCTCGCTTTCATGCGCGCTTCCACTACCGTATTTTGGAAGTATTGGTAGGAGGTACATTCCGGCTGTGTTTGCTAACCCCACATTCTCCCCAATAAATTGATGCATACTCACAGCTAAATGCACGGAACATCACAGAACCGATTTATGCAAAACACGCGAAGAGCAGACTACAGTAGCTCGGACGCTAAGGACCGGTGCCTTGGCTTATGTAATCCCTTTCATTATGCCTCACTTCATTCCAACACTATCTAACGTTCCCAGACGCCACACCACCTAAGACAGTTAAGCTTTGGCAAACGTTTCAGGACCTCGGTCATACCCGTAATCAGAGGTTACATGGGTATCCATCTTTATGGACACGCAGACGGACACCGCGGATATCCAAAGCAAAGTCTTGCAAACTACGCTCGCTGAAATCGCCTCAAGGAACAGCACCGAAGACAGGAGCGAAGACACGACCGAAGCATGTTGTGTCATTTGCCTCGATAACATCTTTGAGGTCTGCGAGGCGCGGCCTTGTCACCATCGTGATTTCGACTATCTATGCCTGCTCAATTGGCTGCAGCAGCAACCGAAGTGTCCACTATGCAAGAGCAGCGTGCGCGAGGTCCGGTATGGCTTCCAAGGCGGCGCGACAGATGGATATGAGGTTTACGTAGTGCCTCTGGCCAAAGAGCCGACCAAGCCACAGCAGCACGGTCGGTCGCAACCGCAGCCTGGGGTAGTCCGGCCGCTGAATCACGCGAACGCTTTTCGTAGGCGCAGGCTCGAGGAACGAGTACCGTCCCGACCTGTCACCGAGGACGAAGCACTTCTGCGCCGCCAGCAGGTTTACCGAGACCAGCTGTACTCTCTCCATGTGGGGTCCAGCCCGCGAACCGGATACCGCGACCTGACGCCCCAGGCGTTCGACTCGGACCCGGAGCTAGTGTCCCGGGCGCGAAGGTGGCTCAGGCGCGAACTGCAGGTCTTCGAGTTCCTGCGCTCGCTTCCCACGGCGGCCCAGTCGAGCGGCGACAGGCTGACGAGGCGGCGCGCCAACAACGCCGAGTTCCTGCTCGAGTATGTCGTCGCCATCCTCAAGACGGTGGACATCCAGGGGAGCCAGGGGCAGGCCGAGGAGATGCTAAAGGACTTCTTGGGCCGCGAGAACACTCAGCTCCTGCTCCACGAGCTCAAGAGCTTTTTGCGGAGTCCTTATTCTCTCGAGGTCTGGGATCATAAGGTTCAATACCCGAATGCTAAGAGACGGACACGTGACGACGATAACAATGAGGATGGAGATCACGTGCATGGTCGTAGTCCAAACCGTAGACGACTAGCTAGCAGGGATGCGGAGGCGGAGCCACGGCGGTCGAGTGGATTAGTGGATTCGTATCGGCCAAGCTACTCCGGACACTGTGACAGGCGGAGGGGGTCAAGACGTCAATATACTCCTAGCTAACCAGACTCACCACGGCGCTTTTCTCTCTTCCTGTGAACCAGATACCATAAAAGCTTTGTACGAGAGTCACGGCAAGGTTCTTAATGCTCCTCGCGAACCGTGCTTCTCTTACCCTACGCATGTCCCCTCCCATTTGTCATCTCATGGGCATTCCAGATGACGGAGCGTTTACAGAAATAAGTCCGGTTACACACTGTGTAACAACTGGAGCCCCTCTTAACATGGACGCCGGAGGCTAGTATAGGGTTGATATCGGCGAAAGGGGCACCTTAATATGTCTGACTAACATGGGGCTATAGAGTCTAAAGTGTCATCAATAGACCATTTAAGGTCAACGCTACGACTTGGACACAGAAGAAGGTTGCACTGTGTCCCGGTGATGCGCTGCTAGCCGGCCCATCTGCGCACTTCCCCATATTGCGCTCCGGGATGGACTCTAGGTTTGTTGTGGTCTCTCCAACATTAGACTTTGTTGTCCTATCTATAAATTCCGGGCTCCCCCCCTCGTGTCGCTTCTCCTCTCCTTCTCTCCAATTTATCTTGCAACCACAAGTGTCAAAACAGTACCCAACTACACACACATTGTTGTAACCATTTTCTTGCTTTTGAGCTCGCAATACACGCTATTGCCAAAATTCGCATACTCTGAACGCTTTGAATAGGTGACCACACGTTGCTGCCACGTTGCTCTCACTCGCAATGCTCCCAGGGACAGAACCATACCGCGGTCACTCTTCTCTTGCTCCCAGAATCATGGCATCCAATTACGACGGCGAGGCACCCTCGCAATCGGGTTCTCGCAGGGGCGCACTGGGTGGCCGTATCCGGGATCTCATGAGATCGGCACAGTCATACGCGCGCGACAGAGGCCTTTCCCGCGGAGACAGATGGCATCACTAGCGAGGACGCACTTCTCTGAGTCCGCAGAGGAACCAGAACAGCCACGACTCTGATCATGGCGACGAGCATCAACAACCAGGAAACGACTTCGTCGACCCGGGCAATCACCAGGCAGAACGTCCGCGCACGGCCAGTGCATCCTCCTGGGCCACTACCTCCAGCAACATCGACAATCACCAGGTGGAACGTCCGCGCCCGGCCAGCACATCCTCCTGGGCCACTACCACCAGCAACGCCTCGCTGCCCGGAACAGAAACAGCAGAGCAGCAACCTCGCGGACTCGTCACGGCCAGAAAGTGGGTTGACGCAGAGGTGCTTCCCGCCCTGGCGAAGATGAAGGATCTGATGAAGAAGAAGACGAAGAAGATGATAGAGAAGCTACACCAACGACAGAACAAGACCACCACTAGACCCCCTTCCCCACCCCCATCCACCCAACGCGACAACTCCACCGCTGCCCCCACGCCCGCAGAAGCAGCAGCTCTCGCGGCAGACCTCTCGCAGCTCGCTGCCGTGTGGCACGACCCCCGGTGCCGTCCCGCAGAGCACCCGGCGGTCGACGCTGCGCTCAGCAACTTCGTTCGACACCTTGGGGAGACGGAGCGGCGCGGTTGCCCGCGGGCCGCCGAGCATGGGCGCAAGCTCGCAGACGACGCATACGTAGAACTGGCGATGATGTCGGGCCGACGACGCGAAACTGCCTCCGCCGCATTCTTCTTCCGGCTTTTGGAGTGGTACGTATACGACGACGACGACGACGACGACGACGACGACGACGACGACGAGGAGTAAGAGGATAGGGGATGGGGAAAAGGGGGGGAGAGGGGGTTGTATGGGGGAATAGG
>QJNV01000097.1:47783-171905 GCA_004155935.1 Monosporascus sp. GIB2 | reverse complement strand
TAGTCACTGCCTCCGCAGGATTGGTCGGTGGTCAAATCTTATTTTAGATGTCTCCCGTACAGTGATTATGTCTTGCTGGCGATCCGCCAACACCCCCCTTGTTAGAGTCCTAGTTGCTCTATTAGCCCATGATAAAGCTTCTGTTAGGACTTGTACACACATACAATAACGACATACGTCCGTTTACGATGATACGATGATGGAGAACCGGTCTCCGCCTCAATGCACTCTTGGCTATTCTCAACAATGTTAATGCATGCAATATCTGCGATATGTGGCGAAGGAATGGTACCCCATACGGAATCGTCCCTCGTTGTCGTTAGAGATAAAGAATCTGGTTATAGAACAGACCAGACCGTGAATCCGATGGACGCTGCTGACACCGGAGCCAGCTTTCCCCCTGTGTGTCTCTATGATGTCAGTGCCGGGCAAGTTACGTCGAATTAGGTTCTCATTCGACCTCAAGCCAGATAGACACATACATGACCATCCCACTCGATATCAGTGAGGCTTTTATGCCCCTATTCCCTCCTAGGAAAGAAAGAGCAATGCTCCCCAGCTCATAGTTGCCTGGATAAGGATAGATGATATCTCCAACGCTTCTGGTAGACTAAGAGTTGCGGATACAAGCCGCGAGCAGCGGGGCGCACAGACTGCAAGGGGTAGATCACAACCACGACCGTGAGCAGGCAACAACGGCCAACGTGAGTCAGGACATTGACGGCTATTGCGTGTGCCAACCAACATATTTACTGAGCAAGTTGGTTTCCATTCTAAGCTGAATCCGGTTGCGTAGTGCTGCCAATTTCCTTCCCCCTCAGTAAAGGGGTCGATCGGTCTGACGAAGACTGACTAACAATCAGCGATCTTCTCCAACTAAGCCAATCACACGATGTGTTGTCGCGAAGTAGAGACTTGCGATTGTGCGGCTTCCCGAGACCACCTGGTTACTTGACATAGATGGGCCCGTTCGCTCTGATTTGGGGTTTCAGGACTGCCTTTCCCAGGCCATATTCGTATATGGTTATGTTTGTTGGGGGTTATGGTGTCGATGTCGTAATTATCTTCCCCTGAACGGGCCTGCTGGGGCTGTTCTACTGAAATCTTGCCCAAAAAAGGATAGCCTGGCAGGGGAAATCGCTGACCCGCGCCGGCTAAGACCGGATCGAGTTTTGGGTCTGGAGGACCATCGGTAAACCAGCCTTTTGAACATTGGCGTCACGACGTCATATTCACCAATATTGACCTCCATGGCCGGCACAGATGCGGTTTGGTTTCTCTGAGTTTCAATGTTTCGCTCTGGAGACTGATGCCCACTATCTCAGAGACTCCCGTCACATCGGCGAGCTTATATCAAGGTGCGAGACTTCGGGGATCACATGGGCTACATGGCAGATGCAGCGCGGAGGGCTTGGTACAGGGATCAGGTTCAGGCTCCGGTTGGCGAGAGGAGTTGGGCCACAGCGGGAGTGGCATATTGTGGGGTGGTGGTGCCGCGTACCATATACCTACCTACCCGGGTACTCCTACCGGGCTGAAATTCAGATACTAGGAATGGAAGCACATATGTGGGACTTGAAATAAATCATAAGCTGACCGCCTTCCTCCAACCAAAGCCTCTGCCCGTTACGCAGCGAAAGGGCGGATAATGACGGATGATTTTATCATCTGCCGAAATATGAGGGTCTCGTGGGAGGGGAGGCTAGCGGGATCGGTACGCTACCATTCCCAGGTATAAGCGCTAATGTCGGGACCAGATTGCCTGGAAAGCCCAGCCCTCCCTGCGGACGAAGACGGCCAGTAACGGACAGAACTTTCTGGCCGTACTCCGAGGACGTTAGCGCAGCCGGAAGATAGAACAAGGCACACGGACGCCGAATAAAATCCTGGGGTAGCACTCCATATGGAGTCTCTGCCATGAGGCTGCAGTTGGATGCAGGGGGGCTTACGCGATTGGCGTTCCAGATCCTCCCACGTGGCTGAAAAAGGGTGCTTGTACATGATCCCTCTGAGACGGGTGGTTGACTAAGCAGAAGCCCCGGATGGAAAGGCACACGGGTACGCCCTTCTCTCCCGTCTGACCCAGGCCGGCCATGAGTGTTGGGTCCGGATACTTTCTAACTGGTGGTTGTTCTTTCTTGGACGGATAAGAAGGGAGCAACAGCCATCCATCAATAGCTACTGCTGACTTATCTATCGCAACGGCCGGCATGCCGAGCTACTGTAACGATACGTACTTAATTACTATATGGGCATGTAATAGTAAGCCGTTGTATTGGGAACGCCGGCCGTGCGATGTGTAGGTCCGGTTGCCTATCGCCGAGATTCTTCATTGGGTAGTTTCTGATCACCAGCGAGGCTGACGGGAGACGGACCGAACTCCACGGCGCCCCCACCCAATATGGTATCCCTTTTCCGATCTCTGGGCATGCAATGCTAACGCCCGCTTCCCCTTTTCGGAAAATCATATTATTCTAAGAGTTTAATTCCACGTGCCTATGTATACTTATTACTACTTACGTGTCCTTGTAACGATAACTGTTGTTTACACCTGAGCAGCTAACATGCTAATCAGCACCATGTTCGACTAGAGTGCGTGCCCATGACGGTCTCTATAAAAGGCAATAGTTGCTGTGGCGTTGCTATAATTCTCGCGGGGAACTATTTTTGCAGCAAGAGTCCGAATCGCGGAGACCATGCGATTCTATAGATCCTAATCGAGCAACACTATCCAGGTAATCACGATGTATGCCCGGCCCAGTGCCCTGTCCCCCGTCCCTTATAGCGCTTGAATAAGGATAAATGACTAATCTTACATTTGGTTCGCGGTAATCAGCGGGTAACGGCGCAACGCCACTACACATCTAACTACACGTGTAAGTCTATCGCCCTATACCTTGTGTAACATAATGGATGATTCTAGCTACGTTTCCATGCAGTACTTGGATCATATACATGGTTGCACGTACGTTAGGCAATACACTTGCCAGGGGGTTGTGGAGGCACTCGAAACTTTTCAATATACCATTGCTCCTTATCTAGCCGTGGTTGTCAGCCGAGCCAAAAAGGTCAGCCCTGCTGCGGATGAGGATTGAGTATATACAAGAATCTATACTATCTATGCATGCTATGTACCGTAGATAGCTTCAAGTTGCTTAAGATAGACTGGGGTGGCTCCCGTGCGCGATGTTCATCCCGAGTGACTGTCAAGGGAGGGTTGCTGTAGCGCAGATCTAGTACGATAGGGCTAAAAAGTATCATACATGAGGCTAAACCCACTTAGGCATAGAAGCCAAAGGCTTGGGTTCCCCGAAATTGCGGGACTGGGAAGGGGTCCAGCGTAGCATCGAGACTAAACTGCAGACCTTGTAACGGAGAAATTCGCACGCTAATGTACCGACCTTTCCTAGGGCTCTTAGCGGTTGTTGTTGAATTAACGGTTTCTAGATCGCCGTTTAAGTGGGGCCGACGGGCAGATGAGGGCGGAAGGATGCCCAGTCCCCGGTTAGACGAACCCCCCCACCCAGCCAAAGTAAGTCTTTCAACCCGTTTGCCTAATATTAAACTGCTTAGGGTAATCGTATGATGGTATGACGAGCCGAGTCCCGTGCATGTACTTGATCTTACTAAGTTGTGCGTAGCATTGTTAGGAATGCGGTGTTGGTGCTAACGCACCCCCAGCATCGCCCCCTAACAAGTCTCATCCGGACGATTATTAATTCGTTGTAGCCATTGATAGGGCAGGCGTTCTCATTTTGTGTTGGTCCTTGGCGCCCCGGCCCCGAAACAACCATGTTCCAACCCGCAGCTGTACCAGAGAAATCCTTGTTTTATTGTTAACGTTAGTACGGCCCACAGAAATACGCCATCAGGGAGGCTTTCGTACATAGGTTCTATCTCACGCGCAAGCACCATATTCGTACGAAGGAAAAACTGATATAAAGAATTTGCAGCTCGAGCTGAATTAAATAAGAATCTTGATTAACTTTATTAATTAGAGCGGCGTGCGTTATGCCGTATAATAAGGGGTTGAAGAGGCAAAATGTTGGGGCCCACTGAATAAGAAATCGTACTAACGATATAACAAGGATTCTACAATGGGTTAACCTCTTCCGAGCTTTGGTAGCGTCGAGGCCATCTCGAGGAGGGAGGAGAAAGACCAGGACCCTTTCCCTATCATGGTTCATGCATACATAGCTATCTGTCCGTTGGGAGATAAAAAAGTGGTTTTTGTTGATGGGTTCAAAAGTATTACAACCAGGAGTTAAAGAAGCGCGAATCGTATGGACAGAGAAATGGGATACCAGCAAGGTAGCATTTGAAGTGGTTTTGTAACCAAGCCAACCCCTACTCTATTTCCTCTGTAGGCAGCTCAAGTAAACTCGGCTCCTTTGCCAAGTTCGCGAATTCCTGCCCGTCCCTGATTGGCCCAAATCAGGCGAACAAATTTCCTACTTTTGGATCACTGGATCCATAACCGGTTCCCTTGTCGTTGTGAGTCGATTTAGACCGTACTAGTTAATGTTACACGCAGCTCCCTTCCTGCACCCCAAATACCCTTGAACGCCTTTATCCCACGTGCCTTCCGCCGTAGCCGATCAGTGACAATAGTCATACATCATTTAGGACTTATTTAGTCGCCGAGACGCCGGAAGTCATGCAGAAATACGGCCATTCGGTTCCCACAGGGGTTACAATATGTTCATCGGCACCGCCGCCCGCCGCCGTAGACTCCAAACAGGGAAACAATGAAACCAGATGGAATCCTTAATGCGTGCATGTCATGTCCTCATCTGTCGGTCGCAAAGGGGCATGTGACTTAGATAAACGTTGTTCCTCGTCGGAGATTTAGATCGGGAAGGTAGGTGAGGCGGTGGAGGTATAAATTGTCCTCCAGAGTTGCCAAAGTGTCTCGTACTGGAATTGCAAACATCCTGGCTCTGACCGCGTATATCGAGAATCCCGATGTCGAATCGCTTGGAACAACCGTCTTCCATGTGCCTATGAGAAGTTAGCAAGGGAATCCGATGTGGGTTCCCGGGGGGAAAGAGAGGGGGGGGGTTTCTTTCAAGAAGGTACGTGCCTGCGAAGAGTATCTTTGCGAGCAAACATGCGTCCGCAGTAGTCGCATCCATGGTTCCTTTCCTTCATGTGGACGCTTTGATTATGCCTCTGAAGGTCTGTCTTCCGTACGAATTTCTTCTTGCAGTCGGGCACAGTGCAAGGAAACGGGTACTCCCGCTTCTCGTCATGTGTTTCCTTATGAGCCTTGTAGTTGTAGCTTCTGCTAAAGAGCTTGCCACATCCCTCGACCTCACATATAAAATTGGCGTCCTCTTTTGTGGTACACTTCCGGGGCTTCTTCTGGGTCCGTTGCGCTCGGGTCCGTCGCCCGCCCGGGAGGAGAGCAGGTCCGAGACCCCCAGTACCGGTGGGAGGGTGATCCGGTTCGAGTGGGAGGTATTCAGATCTTGACCACGTCGTCGAAGACAACTCGGTTAGATAACCCCGGTTAACAATATCACAAGCGTAGTTGTTCGAACCCGTCGGGACGGCATGAGAAGAGCGAGGTGAGGGATACTCGGACGCCGCAGACGCTCTGGCGTAGTCAACGACGCCTTCCGCCTTGATTTGCGATGTAGGTGTCGCCATCCGGGGATACGGATGTCCATACCTTCCCACCGGGTCCGGAGAGCGGCAAGGCGTCCCGGCTACCGAGGAGTCATTAGATACGATCGAGCCTTGGGACGGCTGTGAAGTATACGCATCATGGCTGTAGTGGCTGGTTGGGTTGGGCTCATAGTTGGCGAAGGGATCGTACTCTGCCGAGAGAATGTTCGGTAAGCTTAATGCTGGTAAATGCTGAGGCATGGCACGCGCAGACAACCTATGCGGAGTCGCTGTATCTTGAGGCGGTAGTGAGTTCTGCGCATCCATGATGGAAGACGACGTGGCATAAGACTGCCCGTATAAGTCCGAGATTTTTTGGTGACTTCCCATGAAATCTGGCTGGAAGTAGTGTATTGTTGGACTTCCCAAATACAAGGTCTCAGGGGGAGAACGAGGCGACACGGTGAGGGGCGGAGGTGAGCATTCCATCACGCAGTTATATGGATGCCTTGGTCAAGGCGGGCAGGGGGCGGCGGTTTTGAATTTAAGCTGCTGATGATAAGGCTGAGCGATGTATCACAACCGCTATACGAGTGCTATATTCCCAAGTGTTTGGACTGTTGGTCGTTCTGGAGCGTGCTTAGTGTCTACATATCGGCGCCGAGAAGGTGGGATGCCAACACAGTTATATGCCACATGCGAGTCTTTCTTACTTCGAGAAGCCGAGTGTTGGTGCACATTGAAATAGCTAATCGTACAGGGCCAAAGAGAAGATCACCCAACGCACGCGCTACTTCCCCCCAGGTAAGCGTAGGGTCGGGGGAGGTGTGGATATACTAAGCAGTGGAGAATCGATCAGGGCACAAGGGTGATGTGACAAGTGGATTCTCCGACCACCACTACTGGTCCATACCAGTCATAGGGCAGACAGGCCAGAAGAAGCTTCCAACGGCGGCCAAGTTTGTTGCAAGTCGGTAGTGTACCTAGTCGAGGCGAACAACTACCCGCTCATAGAACTGCAACAGCCTGCCTCTTCGCGACAGCACAGGAGCTCTCCTCTATTTACAATGCTGAAGACATATTTGATCTGGCATTGTCTGGAGTGTACGTTGGTCGATACAAGTCGAACTGGTATCAGGGAGTCCGGCTTGTCTGGCCGCCTGCAGACGCTAGCTGCCAGGCACATCGACGCGTGCTGAGTGGAGCGCCGGGAGTCCCTGCTAGAAGACGCATCTTCATAGGAAGGAGTGGGTCGTCAAAGCCTCATTAGGACCATAAGACGTGAGCAAGGGTGCGTAGGGTTGCTACGCATGCGAGAGCTCTGATAATGACGATGATAACGTCGTTGGTTGTGAGCCACAGGCGGAAATTGGAACCCAAGAGCAGCCATGGAACCGCCACGCTGGAAGATGCTATAACAAGCGCAAAAACAGGTTTCAACTCTTGCTAAAACGGGAGAAGAAGGATTTGAAGTAACAATTACCCTATTGGCAAGGAACTGGCCCAAAGTACAATCTAAACTAGTATAGCGCTGTGGAGAAACTGCGAGGACCCCAGATTTGAAAGAGGTATGGTGATTGTCTCCTATACGTAGAAAGGACGGTGAGGTTGTCATGATTGGTCGGTTTGCAAATGATTCTATCCATGCTAGCATTTGTTAATAAGGGCTGAACAATGGATGATATACGATACAACACGAGTGATCTATTCACTTCCATACCTACTGAGTATAAGCAAAGCGCGGAGTACGGTTAAACAGCAGAAGCTCGTTCGGCTTCGAATACTTGACGTCGTATGTTATCATGTGTTACTACTGTGTGCGACCCTACCAACAGCATATTTTAGTGCAATGGGGCAGTGCTTCGTTAAGTGCATATTTGAGTCCCTACTATCTTGTACTTTGCGAGGTAAATTTGTACGGGTAGGTACTTTGGGCACTTTAGGAACTTTAGCGCAGCCCTGTGGGCCTAAAAGTTGAACCCCCCCTCCTTGGCTAGCCTCTTCCTGTCTACTTGTCGGGACTTTAGTGCTAGGTAGTAACTGTCTTTATCAAGGGTATATTGTCCGGGAACGAAAAAATGGCGGACAGTGAAGCGTTATCCACATGTAGGCACTGCTCACCGAACGACATTTGGGGGCGATGGCGAGTATACCAGGTAGAGAGCCCCTCCAAAGGCTTGGTAGACAAGGGATTACCTACCTACACACATAGGTATGTATGTACGATACACTGCAGAGCTGTATTTCAGCCATTAAACGAGGCGACACCTCGGCACGTACCCAGGTCGTATTGGAGAATACTGCACAATCTACAACCCTCATCACGACGATGACTCAGGCACTTAATGCGGGAAAGCGTCGAGGATACACAGATGGCCGGTCCCATCCTCACGCCCCACTAGGTACACTTTAAGCACCACTCATTTGGCTGCCACACAACCTTTCCAATTGACTTAGGCAATCAGCGACCTAAACGTTACGGCCTCGATTTGGAGGACCTCAACATCATGGTTATCTGTAGTATCGCCGAACGAATCGGTACCAACAGACCCCAATGGAGCTGTATGCGGTTGAACTAAGGGTAGGTAGAATAAGCGCTAAAGGCAATGGCTTTAACCTGTGACTACAGCAACCTACAACATGGTCTGTCGCCCAGCCTTCTTGAAGTAGGAGATATAGCAAGTCGCAATTCTGGCTGAGTCCCTGACCGATTACTCTCATACGGGACGTTGCTAGTTTTAGATGACGCATGTAACAGAGATCAGGTACGCGAAGTCCATACACAGTCAGACAGTTATGAGAACAGTCGGACTTGCAACTATGACTGACCTTGACCGAGTTTTGTATTAGTACTTTATAACATGCTTCGATGAGGAGCCTATCCTAGACTGCTAGGTAAGTTACATAGGTCGGACTAAGTGCCTCAAGAGCGAACCGTACTCGTCTTGCACGTAAGTTAGGCTGCGCAATTCTGATATTTAGGTAAACCTGTTCCGAACGTACATGGCCCCCAGGGGCAGGGAATTTGTGAAGAATCCGCCTTCGCCGTTTGGGTCACGGATCTCGCATGCGTATCTTGGCGCATCTGGATCCTGCGGTGCCACGAGCCCCAAGCGACAAAAATAACTCTATTTGCCGGGGCCCATCTGCACGATTCTTTGCCATGCACGCTATTAGGGGAACCGCCCTGCCTAGATTTGGCTATGCGAGATAGAGGTAGACGGCTGCCCTCCTATGTCTTGCTGGTAAAGTCTTATGAATGGATTCCGTTAAAATTTATTCGGAAGGCAATGCTAATTCTAGGAAATGATAATGTACGGCAAGCCCATCGCCGGGCTGGCTCCTGGTGTACCTGCCTAGATATGTAGGTACCTAGTAAGCATTCTAGGTGCGTTGAATCGTATCCCTCCGTATGTGACTGCCTCGTCGTTTGTGGTGACCGTCGAGTGAATCGTGTGTCATATTGGTATGTTGCAGTAGAAACTAAGAAGCTTACGTGACCGGTTGGAAGTTTTGGCCGGTCACGGGCTCAATGATGCATGGCTCGTAAATACGAAGTGCCATCACGCTTTTCAGATTATGGCTTTGAAGCACTGCCAACTACAAATGCAGTTGGTGGCGATGAAACAACGCGAAGTTGCCCTAAGTTTGAAAGTAAGATGCGTAGTGCATCATAGTCCCAAGCGGCTTATCTCCGGACGGTCTTAGGACGTTATTGTTACTGCTGCAGTCGATTCGGCGAGATCGATCTTGAGGCGCTTAGGATCTATCTAAGATAGGATGTGTTTCCCAGAGCTTATACGGCTGAGTAAGAAGCCGTTAGTGTCGTGTATCTCAAATCGTTTCATACATTTCAGCAAACCGCATCGATTCTGTAACGGATATAGAGGCAATCACGGTAGTTCGTGGCTTCGGCAGCGCGTAAAGTCCGTCGTCTGCAAGCCCAATAGAGCCAATTAGCTGGGGCGCTTGTGTATCTGCGTGGTCTCCATGTCGTTGGATACCTATTGCGACATGTTGCATGCAAGTTGGTGGTTGTGACCCATTATGCCTTACTATGGTGTTATGGGTAATTTCTCGCATCTAGTGAGGTTGCCGCGCTACTCGGCCCCACAACACTTTCCCATATCGGGCAAATGTTCTCTACTTTCATTATTATTTATTAAAATTACGGCTTGTTTAAAATCATTCGATATTATTTTGTTTATTTACAAACGATTAGCAACAAGTAAAAGCATATCGGCAGTTACTTACCAGTACTCGAGATGCGGCCATGGCCATTAGCCTTTGACAAAACGCGACGTGCGGGACCTCCAATTTTCCCCCTCGGAGGATGAACTGCGCAACCTTAAGAGAATGTTACTGCTCGTGGGGGTTCTCTGATTGACGACTGGAAGCAGCCGATCAGCCCTACACAGTACCCTGTCAGCCACATCAGTGTGGGTATGGCTAGGTGCTGATCAATGACGTTGTTCGCGAGGCCGGAGCGGTCCGTACGTCAGGCAGTTGGGCTCGGCGTTGGGGATATATACCTGGCTAATATGCTTGTTGCGGCAAACTTCCCCAGTATATCATGTCCGCATCCATATTATACTACCAGACTACTCGGCCGGTTCGCCTACCCGGACAAGTAGGTAAACCGGCCAGGTTAAGGTTTCCGGATGTTTGGATCAGCGGGGTGAACTGTCGGAATACCTGACCCGAGGGTTGTACAAGACTCGGGATGGTCCCGCCAGGCTATTCAGCCAAGCCAGAAGCGGCCGCATTTTCATCAGTTTCGAGTAGCTCCTCTCGGTTCAGATCCGAAGAGGATGACACCGCTCACATGTTTCGGCTTCTGAAGTCTTTGAACTTCAACGGGCCTTGCAGGAGATATGGCACAAGGTCAGCCGCAAGTGCACTATATGCACCTCGCTTTGCCCACAGGAGGTCATCCATCGGTCACACTGGCCTTCGGTAGCGTCTAGGAGATGTGAATAAGATCTTGGGTGGAACATCTAATGTGAGTATAAGAGTAGGAATTTAAGATAGAGGTGGTGTTTTATCCTTAAATCCGGTATCCGACCTTACTAGATGACGTTAGGTATCTTTCGGACCAAAATGCCCGATGTGGCTGATAAGGTGGCTGCACGAATGGATGTAGCTGCATGGACCACTACTATCTTGTCTCTAAAGAAGTGGAAAGTGTGGCAGGCAGCATCGCCTGCAACAAACATCACGATACCAGCAACAACAGACCTTGACCGATACCTAGACTGATCCAAAAGGCCATGCAGACGGTGG
Organism: Monosporascus sp. GIB2; assembly: GCA_004155935.1. NCBI lineage: Eukaryota > Fungi > Ascomycota > Sordariomycetes > Xylariales > Monosporascus > Monosporascus sp. GIB2. The sequence goes on along the minus strand of QJNV01000097.1, from coordinate 161,012 downwards.
TCGTCGGCGAGGTAAGCAGGGGATTATTTAGTAACGCTAACTCGTCTCTACCACATGGCTCGTATGTAAACAACCTGGGCAATTGGGAAACCTACCATCGCGCCTCTTAAGCTAGAGAGATTGACCTCCCTTCTGTGCGTGGAAGAAGCTTGGAATCGTTACGAGAGGGCCGTGACCTTCCCGTGAACCTATTTCTTACAACATAGACATTGCACTTTCCCTAGAATACACCGCAAGAATGAAGTTCTTCATCGATGACCTCCCGGTGCTCTTTCCGTACCCACGGATATACCCAGAGCAGTATGACTACATGTGCGACCTAAAGAGGACGCTGGATGCTGGTGGTCATTGTGTGCTGGAGATGCCTTCTGGAACGGGCAAGACCGTATCGCTGCTCTCGCTCATCGTCGCCTACCAGCAGCACTATCCGGAGCATCGGAAACTCATCTACTGCTCTCGTACCATGTCCGAGATCGAGAAGGCGCTGGCTGAGCTTAAGGCCCTCATGAAGTTCCGTGCCGAAGAATTGGGTCATGCTGAAGACTTCCGGGGCTTAGGTCTGACCAGCCGCAAGAACCTGTGCCTCCATCCTTCGGTCAAGAGAGAGAAGAGCGGTGCGGTCGTGGACGCGCGGTGCCGTAGTCTAACCGCAGGCTTCATCAAAGAAAAGAAGGATAAGGGTGAGAGCGTCGACACATGCATATATCATGACAATCTGGATCTACTGGAACCGCATAATTTGGTTCCAAATGGCGTATGGACTCTCGATGACCTGCTGAGGTACGGTGAACAGCACAAACAATGTCCCTATTTCACCTCCAGGCGGATGGTAGGTTTCTCCCTCTGTCGCCCCCAGCCGGAACGATGACCCCTGCTTACCCTTCGGGTGATATAGATGCAGTACTGTAACGTCATCATCTACTCCTATCATTACTTGCTAGACCCCAAGATAGCAGAGCGGGTGTCCAAGGAGTTCTCCAAGGACTGCATCGTCGTATTTGACGAGGCACACAACATTGACAATGTTTGCATTGAGTCTCTTAGCACTGACATCACCGAGGACTCGTTGCGCAAGGCAACAAGAGGAGCGCAAAACCTAGAGCGTAAGATAACCGAGATGAAGGAGACGGACCGGGAACAGCTGGAGAACGAATACCAAAAGCTTGTTGAAGGTCTCCGCGATGCTGATGAGGCTCGCCAGGAGGATGCATTCATGGCGAACCCTGCTTTGCCTGACGATCTGCTGAAGGAGGCGGTTCCAGGCAATATTCGAAGAGCAGAGCATTTTACGGCATTCTTAAAGCGTTTCATCGAGTATCTCAAGACGCGCATGAAGGTCCGCCAGGTCATTTCAGAGACGCCGCCGTCATTTCTAGCGCACCTCAAAGAGCACACCTTCATCGAGAAGAAGCCGTTACGCTTCTGCGCCGAGAGGCTAACGTCTCTCGTAAGGACACTCGAGCTGACCAACATCGAAGACTACCAACCGCTACAAGAGGTTGCCACATTCGCCACGTTAGTCGCTACCTATGAGAAAGGCTTTCTGCTCATTCTCGAACCCTTCGAATCGGACACGGCCGAGGTGCCCAATCCCGTGCTTCACTTTACATGTCTGGACGCAGCCATCGCCATCAAACCGGTTTTTGAGCGGTTTAGCTCCGTCATCATAACTTCGGGAACCATCTCGCCCTTGGAGATGTATCCGAAGATGCTGGGGTTCTCCACCGTGGTCCAAGAGTCGTATACGATGACGCTTGCTAGGAGATCATTCTTGCCTATGATCATCACTCGAGGGAGCGACCAGGCACCGGTATCTACTAGCTTCCAAGTCAGGAACGAACCCAGCGTAGTCCGCAACTACGGAAACCTATTAACAGAATTTGCCAAGATCACGCCCGACGGCATGGTGGTGTTCTTCCCCTCTTATCTGTACATGGAATCCATCATCAGTATGTGGCAGGGCATGGGAATCCTGGACGAGGTGTGGAAGTACAAATTGATCCTGGTCGAGACGCCCGATGCGCAAGAGACCTCGCTAGCGCTCGAGACGTATCGCACGGCATGCTGCAACGGCAGAGGTGCCGTTCTCCTCTGCGTCGCCCGTGGTAAGGTCTCGGAGGGTATCGATTTCGACCACCAGTACGGCCGGACGGTGCTCTGTATCGGCGTTCCGTTCCAGTACACCGAGTCGCGGATCCTCAAGGCCAGGCTCGAGTTCCTGCGCGAGACGTACCGCATCCGCGAGAACGACTTCCTGTCTTTCGACGCCATGCGCCACGCCGCGCAGTGCCTTGGCCGCGTGCTCCGGGGCAAGGACGACTACGGGATCATGGTGCTGGCGGACCGGCGGTTCCAGAAGAAGCGGCACCAGCTTCCGAAATGGATCAACGAGGCCATGCAAGAGGTCGACAGCAACCTCAGCACCGACATGGGCGTCATCACGGCCAAGAGGTTCCTCCGCGACATGGCGAGGCCCTTCAAGTCTAGGGACCAGGAGGGCATCAGCATGTGGAGCCTCGAGGACCTCCGGGCGTACCAGCAGAAGAAGGACGAGGAGAGGATCAAGGAGCTGCAGGACGGCAACCTCGCCGCCATCGAGGCGATGCGCAGGGCACAGGAGAACCGGCCGACAATGGACGAGGACTACGACATGGACGAGGACGACCTCGAAGAGATGATGGAGCTTGGTTAAGGTGTCTGCCGTTTACTTTCTTTCTTCATCTACTAGCCCCCTCTAGATACTCGGCCTGAAAACCGGGGATCTTGCGGCGGCGCTCATATTGCCTTAATATGCCTGTACAATAAGGGAACTAGCGACCAATTACTTGGTCTGTAGAATTCCATCGAGCACAGGAAATCGTTTTACAGCAAGCCAGGTCCAAGATAATGTCTTCAACGTAATCAAGCTTAGAGCGATACGCTTGCGCTATGAGGCACCCATTATACAGAGTACCTGAGTTAATCATGCCAGTTAGCTGATTTACTGAAGCGATTTTGCTTGCTGCCAGAAACTGTCCATCTTGGCCCGCTGCAGCACTTCCCTGGCCTCGGAATCGGTCTCGCACACCTTGCTCCCCCATTTGCGGAACCCCCTTTCCTTCACCTCGCCCTCGAAGAGCAGGCGGCACTTGTTGAGAGCCAGGTCCCGCAGGTTCCCGTCCTCGTCCTCGGCCTTCAGCCACTCCCTGTAGTTGTCGTTCTGGGCATTGCTGTCCCGGTCCCGCGGCGGCGCGTTCTCGGTCCAGTCGATCCGGTTGAGCATGAGCTTGCGGTACTTATTGACGGCCCAGGAACCCCCCTCGGCCACGACCAGGCAGCGTTTCGGGTGCATGATGACGATGCCGGTGAGCCCCAGCTGTTCGGCGTTCATGTTGATCTTGTACCGGTGTTGCCCGTTGGCCAGGCTGTCAATGACGAAGACAAGCAGATGCAGACCCTTGGCGGCGTCCTTCTCTTGGTTAGCAGCGAGTTTCTCGTGCCTTTGCTCCTTGGTCAACTTCCGCTCCTCGTTCGTCTCGATATGCTTTGTGTGCCTTTCGGCTATCTCGCGGTTCACTCTCGCCTCGACAGCGGTCGGGTCTTTCACAGCTTCTTCGCCCAATACCCGCATCCTAGTAAAATCATCAGTAAACGCTAGGCTCTTGTTTATAGATAATGATCCTGGGGTACTCACAAGTTGCCTTTCTTCACCTAAATTCGTAGATTCGAGTCAGCAAAGCTAGATGCAGAACAGAAGTCTCGGGGAAACCACTTCGGGTCACGGAACACATCGATGCTAGACAATATATGCTGGCGGGATAATGTGCCGCACGGATTTATAGCTCTGGCTGCACGCACCTTTGGGGGGGGAGGCGGAACCAGGCCTAAGCGGATCTTAGCCTGTTCCTCCTTCATCTCAGCCATGCGACGTTGCCTCCTCAGCTTCTTTGTCTCCTTCTGGGTCAAGTACATGGGTTTTGGCGGAGGGGCGAGCTTGTCTTGTGGCGGTTCGATGGCTACGGGATGTTGGACGTAGCTGGTAACGATGGTATCGGGAGTATCGATCTTCAGGGCTTTCGGGTCCTCAATATTATCGTAACTTTTCCCGTCCACTAAGCCTTCATCCCACCACTCGATTTCAGGGGGGGCTTCGACGACGAAGTTCTTTTCCACGTCGATATCCTCGTCTATTCCAACCTAGGTGAGAAATCTAGAGTTAGCACATGGCTTAGCAGGCTCAGTTTGTGACTGCAGATTCCCACCTTGCGGGTTTGCGCGGCGATCTTCTTCTTAAGAGCCTCAAGGGCTGCCTGGCGCCTCAGAGCATTCGCCTGAGCGATATATTTCCCCTTCTGGTTGAAGATGAGCTGGCGGGCTTGCCGTGGCTTGGCAGCCTGACCGCCCAGGTTCGGGTCATAGTATGGATTGCTCTTAACGTCTTGTTGTGAGGAGCTGGCGAGGTCGGGAGTCTTCTGCTTCTTGTGGTCATTGCGAGCACGAGATCTGGATAGGCTAGAGCTGGCCGGCTTGTTGAGGTCTTGAAGGGCCGGATGAAGACCGACATTCAACCCGCCTCTGGCGCTCGGAAGGGTGGTAGCGGTAGTTGTAACATTACTGGCAGACGAGGGGCTGGTGGCGGCCAGGGCTGGATGAAGGTCGACGTTTAATCCGCCTTTGGCCTTGCTGGTCCCTATAGCTGCAGACACACGAGCTTTGAGGGCGGCAAGCTTGTCGGCAACAGCTTCGGGTTTCTGGACTCGGGATGCGGCGTCATGCCGAGGCCCCAGGCCAGGGGAGCCATGTCTGTCCATCTTGAGAGAAGCGGGAAGGAAGTCCTGATACGAGTATGTCGCCGCAAGTCGCTATCAATAATCCCTACTGTATGGTATGATATAGGTATAGGTATTGTGCGGTCGCGCGTGCTGTCAGCGCAGGAGCCAGTAGTGGGCGCAATGACATCGAGCAATGGTTACTGTAGGACTCAAGGTAGGAATGCGGCCTACGTAGTAGTGAACTTACTTAGTTAATTGGTGTCCGTAACTAACGATTGGCCGAAATTGGCCCACTTCTGGAATTGTACTCTCTGTCTCTCTCTCTCTCGGGCGCCAGGAAGCTACACAATAAGCGGTAGCGTCAATCACGCTAACCTAAAGCAGCAGTATATCCCATAAAATGTTGCAGTTACCGCTTATTGTGTAGCTTTCCGGCACCCGAAGAGATACAACATTAATTCATTAAGTGGCTTTATTAAGGTTTGTAACTAATTATTTATATATATATAAAGGTGCTATAATACGTTTACTTGTAAACTGAAAGCTTCGGCAGTATAGGCTCGCAGACCCACTGCTTGCTGCCACACTTCTAAAAGTGCTATATCCTAACTATTTTAGCACCCCGCTGTTAACTCGAGCTCACTATGGCCATACTGGACAACCGTCTTCCTGAATGTAAGGATCATGTGGCGGATCCAGATATAGAACACGAGAGATACAATGAGATGAAGCAACCTCGAACTAATTGGTAGACATGAAATCATGGTTATCTGTGGCGGGACGCCTCGTCGGAAGATTCTGAAACGTAATGCAGGTGCGCGTTTGGAGATATCGAATGGATTCTGCCACTGTTTAGCCACAACCTTAATTAGCTCGTCCCAAATTTACCAAGTTGGGGGGTGTGTTGACTGTTGATTTGCCCCGGGTAGTCTGCCGAGTTTGAGGCAGCACCATTCGAAATACTAGATATATTGCTCTTCATAGATGAGACGTTGCGTGAGGGTTCGACCGGCTCCCGCAGACATGGCTACATGACAGGTAAATGTTTCCCGGTGGTGAAGAAGACAGTCGGTAGCACAACTTCATACATTGAGTCAGGAGTGTGAGCAAGCTCGGAGTGAATATGTCTATAGTCCAGTACGCGCTTCACCGATAAGTATTCCCAACTGCTGGGCATGTCGTTATGTCCGGCATATATATACTGTTCTGTCCCACTCCGGCCCGCACACTTGCATTATGGTCTGGTAATGTACATGATAGACGAGATCTTCGCACCCGTTGTAGTGCCCAACCAGATAGCACGATGTCCGATCGGGTTCCATCTCCGCATCCCACCACGCATATCTGATCAGGGGCTTAGGGGGGCATTTTAGAAACGCTTCGATGCTACCTGATGTACACTGTGATTAGCGCTTCCATCCCGGTGGCTTCGTATTGTCTAATGATCTGCGAAAGTGTCCAAGTTACACTCAGGTTCATCGCGATCTACCACACACGTAGGCTAGATAGGTACGGAAAGCAGCAGCTCATTCAACTTTAGTACCTAAGCCTCTGAGGTGGCGGTCTCAAAGTTGTATTGTTCGTACTTGAGTTACCAGGTGTACGGGTGGCTTCAACTAGGTACATAGCCAGGTATTATGGCTACTAGTGCCAGTGCCTTCCGGGTACTATATACTTACTAGATAGGTAGTGATGGAATCTTTTGAAAGTTTAAGACGATGCCGAAATAAGTTGATGCGTATCTTATACCAACCAGCATTGGAACCTTTAAAGCGCATTACGGAATGGACGAGCATTTTCCGGACCCATATCCTACCTAAACAGGCAAGAAATCCGGCAAGAAGTAAAGCCACAAAGGCGGATATCTTAGCCATCTTCCAATGGTGTCTGTCATCGTGTTGGCGACTTATGCCTGTGCTCTGACTTTTAATTATATCGAGGGTTGTATAGGTACAAACGGTGGCAAGGCGACATCAGGCGACAGTGACATGGTAGCGAGGTAGGTAGGTATTTGGGGGTTGTATTAGTAAAAATAAGTTGCGATGTTGATTATACATAATAAACAATATGATGCCCTTTTTCGTATATGGTTAATAGCTTCGTAGGGATAATGCCGGTAAAGGCCGGCATTATGGCTATTCTGCGCTTAGCTTCGATTTCTACTCCGACCTCACTTTGCTATCTTTCGAACACTTATCCATCTGCCGAACAGACAGCCCCATCCATGATCCCTTGGTAGGTAGGTAATATCATATGAAGTCTAATGCCCGACGTCAGGTCTTTCCGAAACGCTAATGAGATCTAACGTTTAAATTCGGCCGTTCAATCAATATATAGACAAAGTAGTTACATTGACTACATAGGATTACTTAGGTAGGTATATGATTTTCCCCAGCAATCGGCCAAGGTTGGCAGAAGCAGGGGACAGCTCATATCTTCCCCAAATCAAAAAGGTCGTGCACTCTTGTCCACTTAACCTGCATGCCAGCACATCTTGCTTAGAAACCCTGTCCCGCATATCAGTCAGCCAGTCAAATTTCCCTATCATTCGCAGCAAGAAAGCCAAACATTACGCTCCGGGGCTACTAAGGTTACTACTCTCTACCTACGACGCCTGTCGGGACTGCTGCAACCTCAAGGGCCCTGGGCCTGATCAATACCCAGTACCCGTCGTGATGGGCTTTCCGAAATTTGGACAGTGAAAAGATGCCAAAGATCATCCATTGATTTTTTGTATCATTCACGGTTTCAACCGGATCCTGTGGCGTGCAAACAATTCCCACCCACCCCCCACACGCACTGCCACTGTCCATACCTAATCCCGCGCTATTACTCTGTTACACTACATACGGCCGGCACAAATCAAGTCTCATTGGCACCACATTTTGCCTTGGCTGGGGAAAGCTTGGAGCCCAAACAACCTCTCAAATGCCCAGGGTGACCAAAACCCATAGCGCTGTTCGACCATTGAAGCCTTCTTTGGACCTACCATCGACTGGCTGTCCATCCGGAACCACTTAGCTCCATGCCGGTTTACGGGTGCACTGGTATAGATCCCTACATCTTACTTGGAGCCTGAATGCTAAGCATGTTATGTACGGGCCGCCAATATGGCCGGCAATCGTGACGAGGAGGAGTCCATTGGCATTGGAGCGGCGCTGGCAGCCCAGCACCAGCATTTGGAATCCCAGGCGGGTCTGCAATATACCCGTCACCGCTATCAGGACCACCCTCCTTACCAGCAGAACCCTCATCCGACCCCGATTTTGATCCAATCCGACGGTTTTACCCACTCTACCTTGGGTCAACACCGTCCGCTGTCGCCCTTGCACATGCCGTATGTGGACTCATATGTGGACAACAACCTTCAGGCTTTCGATGCGAACGCTACCGCCTTATTGCCAGCGGACCTGGACGTCGTTGACCCTGACGACTTCTACAGGAACTACCGCGGTATCGACACGTCAGCCGCCCCTCCGGGACGCATGGAGCTAATGGCGTCGACTCTGTCCCCCTCGAGGCAAACCCAGAACGCCTCTTTACGATCAAACGGGAACGGCACGACCCCGAGACACCCTAACGTCACCACTACGCGTACTGGCTTGAGGCCTTCTATGCGCTCGGTCTCTGCGCCCGTCGACGACAAGGTATCATCTAGTGGTGCAAAACATAGGCCTACAGGCCATGACCAGAAACCCAGCGTTAAAGATCTGAAGAAAAGGTTCGACCTGCATGCGGTGCAATCAACTGGTAACACAGCCGCTCGAAAGGCGATCGCGCGGGCTTCAACAAGAGAGGCATCGTCCACCAGAGCCTCCAAGACTGCCTCTCCTACGGCTGGGCAAACATCATACACAACTTTGCGGTCCTCGGGCTACTGTAATCCTGACCCAGGATCGGCTTCGTCGTCCAAGCGATCCACGCAGAGGAACAGATCGGTCCCCGAAGACCAGGTATCTAACAATCCACAGTCGTTCGCTAGCCGCATATTGAAGCCTCAAGCCTCCGTTGGCACCTACGCGCCCGAATCTAAGTCTATTGTCGACCTCTCTCAGCCTAATTCTCCGACTTCGATCTCTCCAGTTCCTCGGTCTCGGGGGCTCCTCTTTGGCGAGATATTACCGGCCGAATCTGACTCGCGGACGGTAGGCTATGGGATTGAAGGTGTTAGAGCAAGACGCACTTCTGAATCGAATCTCCACAAGCCAGGCCTGCATCAACGAAGTTTATCGCATGCTGATGCCGAACCACCCTCGCCAAGCGATTGGTATCGTTCCGTCACAGACAACTCCCCTGGGGCGCATCGTCACGTCGGTTCAAGTGATCCATCAAGGCCGCCAAGGAGACGGAACAGATCACATAGTGACCTAGGGGGAAGCAAGCCACCGCCCCAGCTGAGGATACCTCAAGTACCACGACCCGAACCCCCTTCAGAGGGAACTCCTACTTCGAAGTTGCCCCTAGCGGTCTGGAAACTAAGTAGCCCTACCGATTCACCTAGTCCTTCGTCATCTCGATCCAATTCGCCCTCTACTCACAGGCGACCTCCAGCCCAGGAGAGACTACCAAGGCCTACGATTGTTACGCGATCCAAGACGCCTACAAAAGTCCCTGCCCCGAAACGAGTAAACCAGCCAGGCGCTGCCACTCCCAACAGTAACACGAGACTCAATGCCTATATTTCTGCTCCACCGCCTAAGCTATCGCCACAGCTACGAAGCTCGCGACCTCGCCAACCCGTTTCATCAGCGACTACCACCAGTTCGAGATTGAAGGCTGTCGAGCGCGAGGGAGCAAGATCCCCCACAAGACTCGAAGTCAAGCCTGGCACAAGGCTTGGCGAGCAGGGCACAGGAAGGAGGAAGATTTTAATGGGCCCAATCGATTTTGAATCGCGCCGAGAGCAAATCAAATTGTCGTACACCAAATCCATTCGGGAGACCGAGGCTAGAGCTGCCGCTAGGAAAGCGGCAGAAGAGAGGAAGACGAAGACCGAGTCCGAAGCGAAAGCGGCGAAAGCTGCGCTAGCTGCTGAACGGGGACGTGAGGAACAGGAACGTGAGGGGCTGGAGCTTCGAGAGAAAAGGCTCGAACAAGAAGCCAAGGAGAGGGAGCAATTAGAAAATGGGCGCTTAGACCAAGAGGAACAAGTACGCGATCCCGGAGAGAGGCAAGGACTTACGAAGGATGATGTGCCGGCTTTAAATTCGGCGGATGCTCCCATCACAGAGCCACCGACATTGACAATAACCACCAGCATTGTTCAAGCTGGTCAGACGGTTGTTCTACCAGAGGAGACTACCAAAGCACACGACGACTCACCCACACTCGGTATACCCGGCAGCTTTCCAGCTCAGACCGCGGCTGAAGACGAGGAGACGCCTGCTTCGGCTATCTCAAATACAACCGAATTTGACATCGAACCACAGACTGAGCCACCATTTCCGGAGATCCCAATACGAGTGGGCGTCGATGTGCCGAGTAAGGCCGATGAAGGTCAGCAGCCAACTTATTCGAGGTCCGAATACCGATCGCCTTTTGACGAAGAATCGTTAAATGGCGACGGCATGTCTATAAAAATCTCTTTGGATACTCCCTCCAGGGCGGACGCGCTATACATGGACTCTGCCCTGGCAGGGGACAGAAGCCATATGGGACATGTGGGCTCTTGCTCCTTCAACAACAATGACGAGTACGAGCCCAAGCCGCTCGAAACACTGCCGTCTCAAACGACGGTCACCATCATTGGGCGCAACTCGGATTTTCAGCCCCTGGATCGCAAAAAGGAAGAGGCATCTACATCTAGGGGCACCGCTAGCGAAGAAGGGCAAGGATATGCTACTTCGCGACCTGAAGAACCTGATGTGCACCATAGACCTCCTTGCAATGAGAAGACACCTTTGAGTGACGATAAGACGACTGGAGTTACTAGGGCTGACGGATGCTTGGTTGGCCCGAGTGTACAGGAATCGGTAGCACGCATTCGAGGCTCTGCTGGGGACGCATCGGAATCTAGCAACGACAGTGCTATTAGTGAACATGATTCGCTACAGGACGTACGTTTTGCTGCGGATCCAGCGACCGCCATGTCCGTACCCCAGAGTCTTGCCATCCCCAGGACTACTGCGGATGTCCAGAATAGAATCAGTCAAACTACGGTCTGGACTGACTACTCCATCGATAGCCAGAACGCGTATTCAATCTACGGAGTTCTGGATAGAAGTCTGCTACAACGCGATTCGTCAAATCGCGAGAGCACCTCGGTATCAGAAATGGGTTCAAGGCCACAGTCTATCCAATATAACCGAGATTCCAGGGATTTCCCATCTAGCCCGGAGCTATCGCCTCACGGAACTTATCAAGATCTCGAACTCGCTTTTGACAAAGGCCACCAGCTTCCGGAAATAGATACCGGCGATAGCTTCGCCGTCGAGTACATTACGCGCAAGAACAGCGTTGCTCCGGCTTCTGTTCCAACTATCCCAGATCACGCACCGCCGCCGCCTCCTGACGTCGCCTCATTTCCAGATGCCACAAGTTCCGCACCAGCGAGTGAATACTTTGACGATACCAGGCCAAGCAGCTACGCGCGTACCAGCAAGGATGACCGCAGTGTATTCTCCTTGGATAGGTACTGTCGAGAGAGCGGTGACTTTTCCCATTCTGTGTCGGCACCTCAATCTGTCGACCAAGCCTCACTGAACGTTTCGGAAGAACAGTCTATTCGCCCTGTCCTTGACAACCAGCAATCACTGGCGGAGGACGTCGACAAGACGCAGGACGGCGAGACACTCTCACTGCCCGAGAGAAAACGGTTATTTACTCGTCTTGAAACCATCAAGGAACTCATCGACACTGAGGCCTTCTTCATAAGAGATATGAACATTGTGGAAGAGATATACAAGGGAACGGCTGAAGCATGCCCTAAGCTGGACGATACCACCATCAAGTTGATATTCCGGAATACTGACCAGATCATTGCGTTCCACTCTAGCTTCCTTTCCGAGCTCAAGGAAGGAGTATCCAGTGTGTATACGCCCAAGACGCACCGAAATATGCCAAGGGACGGCTCGAGTCAGTCAGACAGCTCGGCTTCTCAATCAGCAGGCTCGAAGACGGGTGGAAGTCACCTGAACGATGAGAACGACAGACAGACAGCGCTGGGCCCCATCTTCATCCGCAACATGGAGAAGATGAAGTCGGTCCATGAAACCTTTCTCAAAAATAGCGACCATGCTGCCAAACGCCTAATTCAAATCCAAGAAGACCCGACGGTGAAGGTGTGGCTGAATGAATGCAACGAGGTCGCAAGAGATCTCACAAAAGCATGGAATTTGGACTCGTTGCTCATCAAGCCGATGCAGAGAATCACGAAGTATCCCAACTTGATCATTCAATTGCTCCACGAGACACCCCCGGACCACCCCGATCGGCCCCTACTCGAGTCGGCGAAGAGCTCCCTAGAGAACGCCATTGTGGAAATCAACAAGACGAAGAAGAACTTTGAGCTAGTTGGCCAGATCGTCGGCAGGAAGCGCAAAGAATCATCTGACATGAAGGTCGGTTTCGCAAGGGCTTTCGGGAAGCGGGTTGACAAATTGCAAGCGGCGTCCAATCGGGAACCTGAAGACGCAGAATATCTCAAACTCCACGAGAGGTTTGGCGATGATTACCTTCGATTGCAAGTCGTGCTCCGAGATGTTGAATTCTATACGAGGAAAGTCAGTGAATACGTTCACAATTTCCTGCAATATCTATCATCGATGGAACTAGTCATGCGGCACCAGCCCTCGCCCCATCCCGAGATCGAAAGCAAATGGGTTCGCTTTAGCGTGTCGATGAGGGACGTGGAGAAAGTCGCGCTCGAACAACATGTAAGACTTACACCCTTCTTCGCCTGTAGTGGACACGGAATACTGACCCGGGGCATAGCTTTCACAAGTTCGAAAACAAGTCATTGAACCTTTCGAACTTGTGATCAAATCCTACGCGAATCCGTCGCTCGCAATGAAGAAGCGGGCCAAACGCCGCCTGGACTACGAGAAGTCTATCCAGCTCACGAAGAACGGCAAGAAGGTCGACAAACAGCTTGCGGAATTCGTCGAACAGTACGAGGCCCTAAACGAGGCATTGAAAAAAGAACTTCCCAAACTATCGTCTCTTACTGAAAAGGTTGGCAATATCTGTCTAGGCAATTTTGTGAACATTCAAGCACAATGGTTCTCCATTTGGAAGGAAAAGGTCAAGACTGTACTCGAGGATCCGCACGTTCCAGAGATGACGGATATCATCTCAACCTTCCAGCGTGACTACAAGTTCCAAGATGAACAGTTGAACTCGATCGGCATCGTCAACCCAGCCTCTTGGGACCGGCCTTCTCAATCAGCTAGCCCCGAGGATACCTCGAACAGGACGCGGCCTAGACTAACCGATCTATCTATCCGTGACCGGGGTTCGTCCCTGAATAGCGATATCGCTCCGAGCCTACCGACACCTGACTTCATGAGGCGTCAAAACAACCAAGTCGCGACGTCTCCCTCGGCTTCGGCCACTTCTATGCCAAGCCCACACCAGTATTATCATCGTGATTATTACAGTGGCATTAACGGCCCACGCCCAGGATCAGGTTCACCTATAGGTGCGGAATTTCCTGCAGGGGCTCGCTCCGCCACTACGGCATCCGTACGTCCCGGTACGGGTCATAGCTACGACTCAGGTGCTTTGCCAAGACGAAGTATAGATTCCAGCGCACAACCGCGCCGTTCTCTTAATTCGGCGCGCCCCTCTCCATATCAATCAGTAGAGAGCCAGCGCTATTCCGGTCTTTTCCAGTCGGCTCTCCCCCTCTCTGATACACCAGAACGCCAGCCACGGCCGTCTCTAGCATCATCTCGTGCTTCTTCGCGGGATCGCAATCCCATTAATGGGTACAATGTGCTGTGGCTCGCCGCCTCTCTTTTCGAATTTAACATCGAAACAACCAAACACGAAGCTGGATACCCCTATCTAACTTACCAGGCAGGAGAGGTATGTGCAGCCCGAAGATTACTCCGTCAAGGGACAGTCACTAACTATGTCCACCCCCCCACAGATATTCGATGTCATCGCTGAAAAGGGAGAACTGTGGCTGGCTAAAAACCAGGATGACCCTAACAACCTCGTCGGTTGGTTGTGGTCTAAACATTTTGCGAAGTTAGCGGACGACTAGACCGCCTGCGAATGCACGGCTTTCCTCGATTTCTGATATTAAATCTGGCGTTCCTGGACAGCGTAACCACTACAGTATTGCTACTAATTTCGGGTATTCAAAGTCCGTTGAATTCTCAAGAATCGGTGCTCAGCCACACAAGCCGAGTCATGCATCTCCTTAATTCGTTTGTACCAAGATCTGAAAGAACAGTCTGAGTGTTGGAATTCACTCGCGAAGCGTGGGCGTAGCAGGGCGTTACTTTGGGGTAGGAATGTTAAGGTACGATGCAACGGAATCACGACATTCGAGACATGGGGAAAGAAGAATGGGGTTCAGCGATGAACTAGTCACCGACCTCCTCGAGTTTCCCTCTTTTCAGCGGCGGCTGTGTTATGGGGATGATAAGGTGGCGATAGTGGCATTTCATTTCTACCTGGGTCATTTTTGGCGCCGATCAGACATGCTACTAGAGAGGGTGTTTTTTGGGGGGGGTTGGGCGGTGCCTCCGCATTTTCTTCACGAGAATCATGCGTTGCTATCGAAGAGACGTGATCATATGATAAGGCGGGATGTTGGGCGCGGTGAGGCCTTTCGCCGGCGATCTGGGCCTTTATCTTCAGAATTGAGTGGAAACAAACGCAGCGTGAAGTACACGGCGCCACAATGTCCATCGATTTTTGCAACTGGCCGGGCCGAATGCATATTAATATTATAATAAATGCCTTACGAAAGTCTTTCGATCAGGTGACACGGCCCCTACGTTGGGTGTTGCTGCAACATGTCTGTTAGGGGGGAAAGCCGCTCTTGTTTCGATGAGGGTAATCAAGGACCTTCTTCGCCTTCATGACTCGCCCGGGTAGCGTCATTTCCAAGACGTCCTCGGACATGGATAGAATGCCCAATACAAGCTTGGGGTGAGAGTATAGGTGCGTGTGTTTGTTGTATGTGTGGGTGTTAGGGGGGAGCAACTTTCATAATGTTTGCTTTCAAACCCTTCCTGATTACTGTAACCCTGCAAGAAAAGGGGAGACATTCCACGGCATTGGGAGGAAGTAAGGGGTGGTGGGTAAAAGAGAGTACCGCTAGCTAGGTAGCGTATGTAGCTACTGACCTACTGCAGCGGCACCAAGTTACGGCGAGCCTCCCCGTCAGCGGCGCCCGTCGTGCGCGCGTCCGTCGAACGAAGGGCCTGTCTGCTCGCCCGACGCGTTGGGGCGCTGACAGCACGTACGTATATTCAGCCGTGCGACTTTGCCCCTTCTGCGTACGACGAAGTCTCTTTTCTCGGGGGTCACACCTCGTAGCTGGACTTAACGACAACTCGACGGCAACCATCATGTGCGACTGTTTACCTTGACAGCTCGCAGAAGGGGTTGTTTCCTCGGAAGGGGAGAATTATTATACGTATGTCGTGTCCCAGGACGCCGCCGGCTTTTGCCTTTGCTGCCCAACAACCGCAGAGCAATGAGCAATGAAAACATGGCACCCCCGATACGACGCCGTGAAGACGTGGGATATATTTTTTCGCCTCGTGGCAGTGGGTCCCGCGGATCAAAATGCATACGCATCACTTGCTTTGCACCAAGTCATACCAGGGCCACAACGCGCTTGGCTGCATAGCGCATCTCTGTCGGCAGAAAAGCTGTTTGCCGTCGGCGCGAGGATGATTTCTTGGGTAAGCCCGTCTTGGCCCCTGTCCCCGTATCTCTCGCGCTGTGTATGATGAAACCAGAAGAAAGGAAACCCGGGGTTGACACCCGAGTGCGCATGCTGGCGAGTTTCGAAATCCCCCCTCCCAAGAAACCCCATGAGCCGTTTCCCGTTGCTCGTCTTGGTTTTAGCGCGGATCCGAAGCTCTGGTATGGCGCCGCCGTGTGGTGTAGCCATTGGCTGTGCGGCTAGCGGATAAGCAATCGATCGGCCGGGCAACCCTGCTTCTGTCATAGGGCACAACAGCCTCAGCCAGTGAGCAGGCGTCTCCCGCCAGTTTACGATGGCCGAGATACTATTGCAGCCCTCATCGATGTTAATCCCCTGGAGACGAACCCAGTGGGCACTAGAACTATCGTCTACGTACGCATGCCTAACGTTGTTGATACGTATCGGGGGTTGATAGAGGGACGGAGCGGAGTGCTGTTGAGTTTCGAATGGGGGATAGCGAGACCGTTGTTACTACTCGGGCAGGCCAGCATGACTGCGATGCATGACTAGCGATGACTACCTGAGTAGCAAGGGGTGGTAGGGTCATTTGGGATTTATGCACACAATTGCCGTGTCGGGATGCACCAGCTACGTATCACTAATCACATAATCGTGGAACTCTGACTACCTACCAAGTCCGGGTAGAAGCTCTAGGTCGAAGGCGCGCATGGAGGTGCATACCTACGTCGGTCTTCAGAGCAGAGATATAAGTGGGCAACAGGTAATGTATGATCAGAACCGACGAAAACCGTCCCGTTGTAAGGCGGAATCTTTCAGATTGGACGCCCAGGTGCTTATGGCAAATACGACGCGGGCAGACCGCAAAGAGGTACCACTTTTTTCAAACTCCAAACGCCCCTAGATTAACCGCTAAGCTCATGACAGCGACGAAAACAGCCCGTGCCTAGACGTACCTGGATCGCATAGGTTGCAAAGCGATTAGTGGTTACCGGCGGGGGAGTTCTTCTTGGGTGCAGCTCATACTGTACCTCTATGGAGTCGGGAGTGAGTGACTGACTAAGGAGACCGTAGTATGGGATGGAGGACGAGGAATGCATTTACGCGAGGCTGGTGGAGTGCTGTCTACATAGTCGTCCTGTGTGAGAGATGCCGAGTAGGTAAAGTAGGCATGCATGAGTTACATCCTAACGGTGCATATGGACGACCCTTTTCTCATGATGTACTCTTCTCCCGCCGCATGCGCTGGGTTGGCTTGACTGCATGCAACACAAGCACAAGCAGGTTTAATACACGGATCTTTTTAAGATTGATGTAGAATCTGGCACGCCTGATGTGATCACCATGTAACTCTGGAGGGTCGAGGCGGATAGCGGGTAGTGTGCCGCATGAGACAAGCGCTGCTACTGCTTGGCTCTATGTAGGTGTCAGGGTGTATACTACAGTAAAGGCGTCGCCATCTTGGGCTTCCCGGCGTCTAATAAGTACCCAGTACTTGAGACCCGTTCGGGAGCACTACTTGTCTTTTGCCCTGCATCTGCAGCCCCACCGAGGTGTACTCCTATAGACGCCGCCACCTCCACCATCACTACCGGTACTGGAGGCACGTCAATAGTACTACCTAGAGACAGGTACCTACATAGACACGTGCGATCTACCAACGTGTAGGCTTGGTTCCTATTAAGGAACATTCCCACAGGACACTGTGTAACAAATCAAGGGGCCGGAGGATACTAATAGACAACGACTACACTGGGGACGTCGAGCTTTTGGGCACGCAGAAAGAAGACGATATCTAACGTACCATACGCTGTTCTACCAAAAACAACTAGAGGTGGAGGAAGTGTAGGAAAATTATAAGAAATGGACAAACTCGGATATTGATACTGGAAACTACCAAGCCAATGGCACCGAAGGTTCTCGACTTTAACTTTACTCCCCATGTGTCAAGGGGATGGGGCTACGAGCTGGGAACATACACGCACTATCAAAGGCAGGCCCGGTGTTACATTACAACGGTTTGTGCGATCCCTGCGGTTTGGGGATTGTACGATAGACGGGCTATATACTTGCATAGTCTTTCGGTCACGTAGGTGGGCAACTATGTAAGTCGATAAGTAAGTAGTTAGCGGTAGGATCGTCAATACTTGGTCTGCTGTGGCAGTTTTTCACTATTCATCCTGTAAAGTTTCTGCATGCATAACTACATATTCCAACACCCGAAGTTAGCGTAGTATATATGTAGGTGCCTGAGCTAGTTGATTCTAACGGAGGTTGGGTACTTAGATTCGTAGACCTATAGAACTCAGATATTATACAATTTTCTGTACAAGATAGTTGGCACCTTGTTCTTACTGTATCCGCCGGCCGCTATATAAGACAATGCTTCCCTTAACAGAACGAAAGCGCTACCGAAGGATGGGCAATAAATGTTGACCCTTGAATCTACCATACACACACGCCTAAGGTAAAGTTTCATTCCGGCCGCCGATCCCTGCGGCACTACCCTAGGGCCCCGGCAGGATGCTACTTTAGCAGGACCATAACGGTCCACTAACAACCCCCATCTTTTTGAGTGGTTTGCCAAAAGCCGTCATCAGCCCTTTCATGTCTTCCTTGGCTGCTTTGCTAATCAAGGGTACTTTATTACTTACACTAACCTACTTTGAAGTAGTAAGAGTAGAGGGCGAAACGCGGTTTGCCTTCTCCATGTCTTCCCCGAACTACCCTCACAACCACCTCCATCCAAAACCTTTGAACATACATACATAAACATACGTACGTACATACATATTTATAAACGTACTTTACTACCATACCCTCTATTTACACACGATAACCAACTAATTACGGAACTACAAGCACACGTAGTTGAACGCGCCGTGCCCAACCCGCCCAATATTTTGAGCTTACTATTAGTTTCGCCATTATATTTTCGTTTGGCGCTAGTTTGTGTCCTGATTGCACTGGAGCAGTTTAACTTTTACTTCTCCGCAAAGCTTAATTCGAACACGCTGGTCGCCAACAGGAACACGAGCCCTTATATGATCTTCCGCGTTCAGCTCATACCAGTAATAGATATAAAGTCTGGGCTATCAGCGCATATAGGAGGGACTGGAGCTCGCCTCGAACCCTTTTTTTTTTCTTTTTTTTTTGTCTCTCTTTTAGCTTGACGGACCCTGGACTCGTCGAATCTACATACCGAACCCGAGTTGTCGGCACAAACTTCGATTAACCACGGACTCGTTCGTGCTTCGCGCCATTGTAATAACTCACTTGGGAGCTAGCTCCCGCGTGGCAATACAGCCAAGCAGCTCCGAGCGCTCGAGCTCGGGCTTACGAAAAGACAGTCGCGTTATAACAAAACGCTACCGACAGTTGGGAAGAGAGCAGCGACCATGAATCAAAACTATCAACCTCCTATCTCTCATCATCCCCAGGTGCTGGCACCAGAGCTACCAGGACCGCCGGCGCACCTATCTGGCTACCCGACCCATCAGCTTCCTCCTATGGTGCCTCAAACATCATACCACTATCAGAACCCTGCCACAAATATACACCGCCCCGTACCTCCGCCACGGAGAATGTCAAGTTCGCGAGACCATATTGGCGAATTCAACCCACCAGAGAATGGCGCTGATCCATCGAAACCCCCGACGGCCGACAAGAAAAGGCAGGTTCCGCCAAAGGAAGTTTCGGGGACGGATGCAACGAGGAAGTACCAGTGAGTTATTGAGATTGGGCGCATATGAGGCGCAGGCGCCACGGCCCCCGGGCCACTGACCATAGCACTCACTAACCATTGGGTTATTAGACTGAAAGTTGTTCAGCAACCTCTACGCGCAAGAATGTGCGGTTTCGGTGATAAGGTTAGCAGATCTTCTTCTACGTTATGCGTTGCTCTGGAGAATGACCTAACACTTTCTAGGACCGCCGGCCTATCACGCCCCCACCCTGTATTAGGTTAATTGTTATGGATAAAGTCACTGGAAAAGAGGTAGACTGCAAGTATGTGGAGTATCCGCCATGGTCGTATAGCATACCATACTAACTAGAAGGTAGTGAAGTCGACCACCAGCATTATATATTACACGTTGACCTCTGGAGTCAGGAGGGAGATAAGGAACTCAACCTGGTGAAGCAGTCGCAGGCTCAGGGTTCCATTTCCGCCACGTCTACTACCTCCTTCCGGGAACTTATGGATAGCCACAACTCTGGTTATGGTTATCCGGCGATAGTGCCGTCTAACCGGGAGCCAGCATACGGATCCCCCGCTCAGACCGGATATCCTCCGCACATCGGAGGCTACCAGCCGGATGCTTATGGTCAAGGTTAGGCGCTTGAAACCCATTTTGCTGTTCTCGTTATTGATAGCTTTGATCAGGATACGGTGGTTATGCGCAGGGGCCCGGTTACCCACAGCAGGTTCCTGTGCAACAACCACACCATTACAACTACCCCCAGGGTGGTTTCAGGAACGATATGCATCCTCCTATGGACCCGCTTGCATCTCACCGGGGGTCTTACTCTCATGACATGTCCGCCGCCTTGAGCGGGGGCCGCGGGCCGGGATTAACCACGTCGCAGACTAATGGGATGTTTACAAGAAATCTGATAGGGAGCCTCGCCTGTAGCGCAGCTCGGCTCACTGATCCTTCTGAGAAGATCGGCATCTGGTTTGTTTTACAGGATATGAGCGTCAGAAGCGAAGGGTGGTTCAGGTGAGCAAATTGGACAGCACTGAACTCCGCCTCAAGCTTACCACACAGCAGGCTACGATTCTCCTTTGTTAATCTACGAGCCACCCACGCCGGAAACTCCCAGGGAAGCGATGCGGGCTCCCTGGTCAAGGGGAAAGCTAAAGTCCTCGCACAAGTCTTTAGCGAACCGTTCCAGGTCTATTCGGCGAAAAAATTCCCAGGTGTTTGCGAGAGCACCGCGCTTAGCAAGTGCTTCGCAGCCCAAGGTGTCAAGATTCCCATTAGGAAAGAAGGCCAGGACGAAAAGGGCAAAGGCGATGGGAAGGGGAAGGACGATTCGGATAACGACGATTAGGAGACGGTAGATTTCTCTGACCTCTCTTAACGCTCCGATCCGCCCTAGGGGACGAGAGTGCAACGGCGCTGAACGGCGCGGGTCCACCTGGTACGTCCGTCGTGGTTAACCTCGTGCTTGGAATACGATACAGTAGACTCTTAGGCCTCGCGGCATCGGGTCATTAGCATAGGCGGCTACTCTGTCCTGGTTAGGATTAGTGTTTTGACCAGGGGGATGTTACGAAAGCGTTAAGCAGATAACCGCAATTGAATTTATGAAGTGCCGAATTTGCTTCAGCATACCGTTCTCAAACCCTGAGTATAATCATCTCGACCTTCGACCTGAGTGTATCATGGGCCTTCGAGCCGAAATTAGCCACCATTCTCTGCGACTCAAACGTAATAGGTGGCGTGCCCTTGAAACCAATCAGAAGTTGCAGAATTACATTGCCGATAAGCATGACTAGGTAACCTCCTTAGTTAGATGCCATCACAGTAAGTACTTGTTGCGGTCCCCAGTCTTACGCTGCAAAGACATCAAATAAACTTTGAATACTACCTATAGTAGGGGCTAATACGAGAGACATCGCATGCATGCATGCACAAGTACCCTAGTGTTGGGAGGTTGGAAACAGCCACCATTATCCGAGCAGATGGATAATCCGCACCTAAATCTATTGCCGATCGCTTGTGCCTGATACACTACCCGCCTTACACTTCATGCCTTGAGCCACGCGTACACCCCTTTGCTTGCTGGTCAAGTATACATATGGAGAAGTGTATGAACTAAGTACCTAGGTATTCTCGGGGGTCCCGGGGGCACGGTCATTCTGTAGTTTATCTACCGACCGATTCCATGGTTGAAACCAGGACTTTTGCTCACCCACCACTTAGCTCGGGTCCTTGGGTCGCTATAATTAAGCTTAAGCGTATATCTAGCTAGTTATACGGTGCATAACATGTAAGCCTGGCGACCCGGCGTGTCGGGCGGCCACCCGTCTGATCTTCTCTTTACGACACACCCCGGACACACGCCCCTTCCGTTGCCCCTTTTCTGCGGGGGAGAACGTATGATTGCCCGTGCAAGCGATGCCGTTACCCCTCAGCTTGGAACGCACATGCCTATTTTAATTCACAGGTGTAGGACCTACATGCTGCTGCTGCTGCTGCTGAGGCTCCCTGTCGGCCTATTACGAGTTGTCAAGCCATCATGCTCTATGTATGCGACAAGTAGGGTCGCCGGGTTGCCAACTCCGGGATGGGAGTGCATAAAAGCTCGGCAAGTGGGAACGGGAAGGTGGAGTGCCTCCCTGCAGCAGCTATTCTGACCGCGAAATATTTTTGTATGCGGTCCGATCGTATCCGCTTTGGACCATGTACAGCGCAGAGAGCTCTCGCTAGGAAATGAGGGCAGCACATAAAGTAGCCGCCTACGTATGGTATTCTCAAATGTTGTTGTCACTTTAGCCTAGTGCACCCACTTTTAAGCATCGCAACGCACCTATAATGGTTCTGCAAACTTGTCCCGACAGCGCTCCAATACCTTGGTGCCATATAGGGGCATTAGCTACGGAACACGGGAGCAGCCGGGCGTAGCGATCTCCTGTATCCAGCCCTACCCCAGATAACCGGTATATTTCGTAAGGCACAAGGCAAGAACGGGACATGGACCCCTCCCCGCTAACACGTGATATCGAGAGCGCCCAGCCAGCTGACAGCGGGACTGGGGGTCTATTTCTATTACGTTTTCTTTACCTCACAAACTCAAGCCCCTCAATAGCTTCACAAACCAGCCTGTTTTAGGAATCGGACAACGGAGACTGTCGGCAAAGCACGCAACCCAGACCGTGACTAACGTTAGACCGGAGCGCTTGGTGGAGTTAGAAAAGACTGGCCACAAGCGATGTGAGAATTCTGGCGAAATCTGGGCGGACTCTTTCTCGTCTCCTTGACCGGGCTCTTGGCTGAGAAAATCCGGTGCTCTGTGTGATCAGCCAAGTCTCGTTCACTAGTTAGGGGGGTAGGTGCCATCGTCGTGACAAATTTCGAAGCGCTACTGTTGGGTCAGTTAGGTAGGTTTGTACATGTTGGGCGGTAAATAAATTGAGTTTCTTGCCCTGCCTTGTTTGGCTGCCCTGTTGCCTTTGACAACTCATACATAGCACACGCTCGCCAATCCCGTTCCTCTGTTTGATATATAGTTACAAGAGAGATACTTCTCGCTGCCCGCACAATTCCCAAGGATTTATTTCGTAGTAGACGGCAGTTTGGCGATCAAGGCTCCCGAATACCGAGGCGACAGAACGATCTCCCATCTCATACACATACACGCAACGACACAGCGACAATGACCGGAAGGACATCGACGGGCAGAGGAGGAGCCGGCAACATCGCCGACTCTTCCAAGTCCCCCAAGATCAACCCCGCAGACCTCCAGACCCCGACCCTGAAGGGCGCCGTCTACACCACCGGCCGCGGCGGCTCCGGCAACATGGCCGCCAACACGGACCCCGTCGAGGCGCGCATCGCCCAGGACGTCGAGCCGTAAGTTTCCCAATCCCTCTCTTTCATAACCCCGATTGCAATTGCGGCGCAACTTGCGCTATGATTATCATGGGCGCCCCGGGGTGGAGCACATTGATTGACCGTGATTGTGCCGCGCAGCATCGAGCGCCAGCCTAGCACGGGCCCGACGCACGTCGGCCGTGGCGGCGCGGCCAACATCGTGAGGCGGGACTCCGGGGAGATCGCCGCCGAGACCGCGAAGGCGAAGGGGGCCAGCGACGAGCACAGGAAGGACAACCAGCACCAGCATCACGGACTGGCCGAGAAGGCCAAGGGACTCTTCAAGAAGGCATAGAGGCTGCATTGAAGGGGAGATGGGGCTTTTGCCTTTGGCCGGCGGTTCAGCGCCCCGCTCAGCTAGCTCACGGGGTCTGGCGGAGCATCGTCCCCTTTACGCACTGGGCTGCTGATTATTTCTCTGGTTGTCCTTCGCGTGCTACGTCTGCGTCATTGCGCGTCGCAGCTTTTTCCTATATCTTACTTTCACATACCACTAGGGTTCCGTCGGAGTCCGTAATTGGAGGGAGGAGGGAAAGAAATGAAGCACGGAGTTTGCGGTTCTGATTGCTATATAGACTACTAAGTAGTGGGGATGGATGAATGGCCCACGATACCCCGCTCCACATGGCTGTCTATCTGGGTTCTACGGTTGCGTGTACGGAAAAGGGGTTCACTCGTTATAGGCAATTATGGTCTGATGCATCTGGTGTTGCCGTTCGGAAAGAATTAATTGTCACCGTGATACTACTGCCAACATCCCCTGTATAGTTATCATCGAAGCGCGAACATAAAGCAGATAACACCGAGTGCGATACGATACCGGATGTACCATCAAATGAGTGAGTCAAGATAGCCACGGCTCGGCAACCCAAAAGCGTTCCTCTCTTACAAGTTATTTCCACCTGCAGTGGTTACTCTAGGTCGTCATATAATTTGACCTCCCCTATCCAAAACTACGCTTAACGGGAACATCCGAGCATACGTAGAGAAGCGGGAGAGTATGACCGCGGACGTTACCCGCTACAAGGAGGTCCCCGCGCCGCTCCTCGCCCTGCTTGGGAGGCACGTCCCGCACTCGCTGCCCCTCCTGCGCCGCCTGCAGTTCACCCGCTTCCCCGGCGGCATCACCGAACACGCCCGCGTCCTCTGGGCCTCGGACGTGGAGCTCGCCGACGACCTGCCAGACTCCGCCCGTTTCACCGCCGGCTATCTGGATTTTTCGCGGGGTACGGTAAATAATAACCCAGTAGAAATACAAGCCACTGCTTCCGCAGGGCGTCCTTTTCCTTTTCTTATTCTTTTCCCTTCTCTGCTCTCTTCCTCATCCGTCAATCTCAATCGTTCATCGCGAACCCTCGTTGTACGTATGCAGCAGAGGTGCGGGGCGGAGAAGCCACAATGGCCCCACGTTCCTACTTACTCCCTGCCAGCCAACTCACGTTATACGTCGTTTATTTCGGGAGAAAAGAACAGGGGCTAAGGGGGAAATGAGGGGATCTGCTGACTAACCCCGGGCGACCCCCCCAGGTCCCGAGACGGAGCTCTGGCTCTACTCGTCGCTCGAGCGCGACCGGTCGCCGGCGGCCGAGGACGACCCCACCGCGGCCCACGCCGACCATCCGGCCGCGGCGCAGGCCGAGGCGGCGCTGCGCGAGGTGAAGCGCCTGCGCGACGAGTACTACCGTCGCGGCGGCCGCGGCGGCGAGGAGGGCGAGAGAGGGGGAGGACGGCCCCAGCCGACGGTCCTGATCGGCACGCTGAGCGAGCGGCTGCGGCGGGCGCTCGTGGGCCGCGGCGTCGCGTTCCCCTACGTCGGAACCTATGACAAGTGGCTGTTCCGGACCGGCGCGCTGCCCCCGGGCGTCCGCGCGCTGCCCGAGGGCATGCGCTGGGACACCGTGCGCCGCGGGGACATCCCGCTAGTGCTGTCGAGGACGCACATCAAGAGGAAAGAGTGCGTAGGCGCGTGTTGTCGATTTCCTTTTGCATTTTATTTTATTTTATTTTATTTTATTTCCTTCTGCGGGGGGATGGGATGGGATGGGTGGGGACGGTCGGCGCTAACGAGTAATGTGCATGAACGTGTTTACAGACGTACGGTCGTCCTGCTACGGAGCACTGCCATCAAGCTCGAGGACGGTACGCCCATCGCATGGGCTCTTCTGGGTAGGCGACATACACACACACGATTTCATCTTTCATTGTACGAACCTACTCAGGACTCCTCGGGACTGACGCTCGGGTAGGGCCCGATTCTTCGCTGAGTAGCCTCCATTGCGAACCCGAGTACCGCGGCAGAGGCCTGGCGAAGGCCGTGGCGGTGAAGCTCATGCGGGATCACTTGAGGGACTACGGAGATGAGGGATACGGCTGGGCCGACGTGGCGCCGGATAACCCGAGCAGCCAGGGTGTGTGCATGAGTTTGGGGGGTCAGGTTGCTTGGACCGTGTCATGGTGAGCATCTCTACGACCACGGAAGTTCTAGGTTGACAGTGCCCAGGTGCAAAGCCGATCTCGACCGGAGTTTCCCGGATATATAGAATGGTGAATTCCAAACTTATTTACCGGTGGTATAGCAACCTCGTAGAGGTCACCGCTCGGTTAACCGGCGGATTTCCTGCAAGTACGTCTTCAGGGCCTCAGGTTCGACGAAAGGAGTGACTCCTATGCAAGGGTTAGATTATCAGAACCGGGCGAGCAATTAATGCAACAGCACAAGGAGTGTTGGCTTTTCGTGTGGCTTACCGTGACCGAGGTTACCTATCCAGCCTTTCTTCCCGCCTCCAAAACCTTGGACCATCTCCTGAACCGTCTGTGATATGGATTCATCCGAACCATACAACACGCCGGGGTCCGCGTTACCCTGGAATACGATCGGACGGTTGCCCCGAATCTTGACTGCTTCGGCAGGATCGATGAGCCAGTCGAGCCCGACGACATTGTATCCAAGATCGCATACGGAATCTAGCATCTGATTGGCCCCTTTAGGGAACACAATCATTGGTACCGGATCCAGTCCCAGCTCCTTCAACCTAATGGGTAGTTGCTGTGATATCCGAGCTAGATAGGGCTCACTGAATTTCTTAAAAGTCGAGGGCGAAAGTTCACCGGCCCACGAGTCGAACACTTGTACCAGCTAAACAACTGTGAGTTTCCGCATGGAGCGAGCAAGACGTAAGTGCAATTACTCACCTGCGCCCCAGCCTTGACTTGTAATGCCAGATATTCGACGCAGACTTCAGCTATCTTCTGCAGCATAGCCTTGGAGGCTTCCGGGTAGCGATATATCCACTTCTTGCTCTCGACGAAGAACTTGGAGCCTCCGCCTTCGACCATGTAACAGAAGAGGGTCCAGGGAGCACCGCAGAAGCCAATCAGGGGCACGCGACCCTTCAGCTTCTTCCTCGTCAGGGTGATGGCCTTGTAGACGTAGTCCAACTCGGCAGCGACGTCGACGTCCTTGCGGAGGACCTTCTCGTACTGGCCGTCGTCGGGGGACTTCAGGGGGACCGGGAAGTGGGGGCCCTTCTTATCGACCATCTCGACGACCATGCCCAGGGCCTGGGGCACGACGAGGATGTCGGAGAAGATGATGGCGGCGTCTATCAGGCCGTCGTATCGGTCGATGGGCTGGAGGGTCAGAGTCGAGGCGACTTCGGGATCGCGACAGCATTCGAAGAAATCGCGGTCGCCCTTTGCTTCGTGATATTCTGGAAGATATCGACCGGCTGTTACGGATTTGCGTGGTCAGCCGAGCTGTTAGTGGGCATGGGTAGTAAAGGGGGCACTTGGGCGGACCTTGTCGCATGATCCAGACGGGGGCTCTCTCAACATCTTGACCTACACAATGCAGAGACGTATGTTAGTATATGCATACATATCCAGCAAGGTAAGGGGAGGAACAAGAAATTGGTGCAACCGCTACGAACCCCATGCCGTTCTAATGATGAGATCATTCTTCAACGGATCAAAGTCGTTGGCCATAATATCGGAATTCTCGCGATGTAGAAGCTGAGGGTAGGGGCGGCGCTGGGATCGGTTCGTTCATCCGCCTCTGTGGTCTATGTTCATGGTATAAACATAGTACAGTAAGTGTACGTACAATTCAAGACACCGGTACCCCGCCATGGCAATTTGGCTGGATAGAGGGGCAGTCAAGCTTGAACCTGCTACAAAGTAAGGGTAACTATACCAGATAGGGAGCTAATAATCGATAAGAGGGGTGCAGGTCTTGTAACGCTTAGTCGATCTTAGATTAGCGGAAGGGCACCGACCAACCACTGGGGACTGGATCTGTTTGTTGCCCTTGAAAACGCTAAATTATTATATAGTAAATAGCTCTGCGATTTGTGCTGTGACCCACATCATACAGCTGCATACAGCCGCACCAAATCTGCCACTGATTAACTCCCAAGCGGCAATTGCTCTGCTTGTAGGTACAAATTTCAGCTAGGAATTGACAGCTACGCCAGGTGCGCAGCAGCTGGAAGATGGGGTACACAGTCCGAATAGAAGGGGGGACACAGCACATATAGCAAAGCTCTTACTAACTAAAAAGTACAATGTCAACGTCCATATGAAGCTCAAAGCTCCCCAGATTTGTGACAGCTTCCTACGTACTTCACACCCTCATTCCTGCCACCCAGCCACCGATCCCAATGAGTTAGCTCTAGGGATAATATCTCGCCCCGTTGACTTTAACGGGACGGCGCACCCCGGCGCCGGTGATATGACATCTCTCTGTCCGTCGATCTGATGTCTCTATCGCCAACTTCCCGATGCGGTCGAATCGTCCGTCGCCATGTCCGTCCGCAATGCGACGCCATCTGGATTCCGGATAGCATGTTAACATCCGCATTCGTGCGGTACTGTGCCATTTCCAGAATCAGTATACGACATGGCTCATCTGTCCCGGGTCCCATGGAGGGCAGACGGAGGTCAGGGAGGCGGCGGATGGGCGAGCTCACTTTCGGCCAGGTACAATCCGGCGCCCCATTCTGGGAAATAGGGAACGCTGTCGACTTGACAAAATGGACATGGCGACCACCGACCCGGAAAGATTCGCCTCTTCAAGGCAGCCAGGCCTGCGCCGGGCAGGAAGTCGCTCTAAGCGGGAGTTTGTCGGCTTGGCTATCCAGTCCCGACCCGAACAACATCCCCCAATTGCAACAGGAAGAAGCCCAAAACACGCGGGATGCGCTCTCAGAGAAGCTTGGACAGCGTGCTGCCCTATCCACTCTAGCTCAGGACGCGCCGACATTCACCTGGGACGCGCAGAGTGATCCTCAGAGCATCGCCGACCAAGGACTGGACCTCCTACTCCAGGGCGTGTCAGAGAGCTTGACGCTTTCAACGACACCGAACTTCACTCGTTTCTGCATGGCCTTGACGCAAAGCCTGTCGAACGGCAACTTTTCGGCCAAGGCGATTCTTGTCATATTGCAAGGTGTGAGAGAAGGATGGGCTCGTGCGCTTGGGTCTCTCGATGAGGATCAACAGAAAAGAATCGCGGATGACTTGAAGCTCCAGCTATTTGGCGCGATACTCGACGGCCTCTACGTTGGGACATCCAATGGCCACTATCCATTTGAGCATCGTCTGTGGAATGATATGTTACATGCCATTTCAGAACTTCAGCGCAACAATCTTCGTATATTTGCAAGAGCGATTACGTGCATTCCGGCTTCAAACTTGAACGACGTATCTTCCGGTATTCTTGCGAACCTGAAGGCCTACTTTACGGCCATGGCAACTGAGACCCCAAAGGCGGCGACGCTGATACGGCAAGCTAACAAGCTCGCCAAGGCCCTGCAAAGCCTTGACTCGGCTCGCAACGCCGGTATTCTGGCTGCCGCTACCGAGCAGGTGTCTCGCTATATGGGATCTCAGTCAGTGGATTACGAACGGGCTCGCTTAAGCTGGTTACATGTCCTGGCCCGGATGCCAGGTGTCGGTCAAAAGTACCTTGCCCGGACCTGCACTGCTCTTGAGGCGGATAGGAATTCCAAGCCGTTTACGGCGAAGCAAATATGTCGGCTTTTTCTAGCGCAGCTGCACAGGCATGGAGAGACCGAGCCCAACCACCATCAATTCGCTAGGCTCGGCCCTGCCTTTATTCACGACTCCCTACAAAAATCTGGCGAGCACGACTGCTATGCGGTTTTGGCCGGCAAATTGTGGCTGACTGGCCGGTGGAGCCATATAAAAGGTCTCTGTCGGTTCTTAGACAGGCTTGGCCGGAGACAGGATATCTTCCGACTTGTCCTAGGTTTCAACAATCTGATTAAAGATCATGCTTCACCCTTTGTCAAACTCGCCCTTGGTATGGGAGACCCGGGACTGGCTATCAGGATCGTAGCTCATTACGCCGAATGCAGGAAAAAGCCGCGCAAGACCTTCTGGGAGTCTGGCTTCGTGGAGGGGGCAGTAACGGAACTTCTCCGGACCTACTCCATAAAGACTCGAAAACTAACTGGCGTTTTGGGCGTGTTCGCCAAGAAACGAATAAAAGTACGGCAAAGTCGAATATCAGGGATAACGAGGATCACAAATGGCCAGATATCGAGGATTAGTAGGTTTGTAGAACAGTTAGCAGTAGCACCGCACCTCTCGAACAGGACGAGCCTTGCCCTGATCACGCGGTGTATCCATTATCTCCGCTACCACAATGCTAACTTACCTCCTCGAGTAATTCGAGGACTTATTCACAACGTTACAAGGGACTTGGCAGAAGGTAGACCTGGAAGGACTCGTCGTCTAGTATGGGCCTTGGAACGGGTCTACAGATCAGCAGGTTACGAAAGGATGATGGTAATCAAATCGCTCATAGAACGATGGAGGAGGCATAACTTCGCCCTGAAGCCTGAGTCTCCGAGGATACCGTGATTTCACCTCGGTCGGGCTGTACAGGAGCAGGTAAACAAGCGCCTACCTGCTCTACGTGGTCAGTAACTGACTGGCTCAGGACCGATGTACGCTTCGATTTCTTCATGTATATTCTGCATTTGAGCCTGGAGGCCCGTGTACATAGACTACTTACAATATCACACAATGGAAAAATTGCTTGCACTGCCAGGGGCGGAGCGCTCGGGCTGCCCAACATGACCGCCTCGATTATAAACAAGCTCGCTAACGATGGTGGCAGCAATGGCGGCTATTGGTGATCGCTTGCATGCTTGCTGAAAACAGACAACCTCATGTCGTCCCCCGTTCCACGACGGTCGGATTTCTCGACTTGATTGTGCCCTTCGGTGTAGGCATCAGCCACTCAAATAAATTAGGTGTGACATAAGGTGCATTATCTCGATACAGCTCATCTCTAACTATACCGTATTTACTTCTTTTTCCTCTTGCTATTCTGGGAGGCATTTGCCCCTCGCCCCTGCGTGCCACATCCTCGTCGCTCCTGCCGGCGTTCCATCGTCTCAGCAAGGCGATCAAGGGACGTCATGGTGTCTTGCCGTATACCCGGCTTAATACATAGTTCTTTTTCTGGTGGGCCCAGGCCAGGTGGCCCAGAGGCACTGGGCATCAGGAGGCGACCTGCCGAAGTCTGCTCAGCGAAGCATCTTAGCAGCGGCCACGGGATGGACGCCACCACTAGGTAATGAGTAGCGTTCCGCTCACTGGGTAAAACCCCGTGTAACAGAGGATTCGGTACCATTCCACCGGCACCCGGAAGGTAGGCTAACTGTCCTCACGCCCGCCGTGCTCGCCAGCCATGGTGGCCTCCAAAGCATCCCAGAGAGCATGGGATGGCCTTGGCGACTTCGGCCCCTCCGGCCCCCTTTCGCAAGCCTTTTTCGTTTTCTATCTTGTGGCAGGAACAAGCCAGAGCTGCCATCGACGTAGGCTGCTGGTCGGATAGAGGCCCGTTAAGAGCTAGTGCGTCTCCCCTGTAAGCGAGCTGGTGAGACAAACTCGATTTATATATGAGCGGCCGGCTCTTGTCCGAAGGTTCCCCGGCAAAGTTCCGTTGCCCACTGGCATTTTTACGTCCGTATCACACCTTCCTAGCTGGAGTATTTCTTCGAAACCAGCCCCTCGGGTCGGCGAACAAGCTGTTCTGCTTTGACCCGGCCGTCCGCTTGGCTGGATGGCCTGTCTGGTAAGGGAGCGAGCAATCCCAGATAAACGAGCCCATGGGGCTCAGGAGATCCCTAGGCAACAACAGCAACATACGGAGTATGCTTTGTCCACAAAATGATCGTGAGCTCCACGGAACCCCTTTACCCATTCGATAAAACCCATACTTCGACCGAAATAATCTTATAATCCAACTACAGTCAGCCAGCCATGGAGCGAGCGAACACAGCGGCGGGCCCGGAACTAACTATAGGAGGCGGCAACAACAACCTCCCATGGGCGGGAGGGGGATGAGCGCCGCAAGCTAACAAGCCGGTCCGCCGGTGCAACTGCATGATCCACTCGTGCCTACCGTGCAGGCAGCGCAAGATCCGGTGCTCCAAGACGTCGCCGTCGTGCACCAACTGCGCCAAGGCCGACCGCGAGTGCCTGTACATCGACCCGCGGCTCGATGAGGCCGGTCAGATGCTGCTGGCGGAGATAAAGGAGAAGCAGGGGACCCTCGAGTGGCAGCTGGAGCGGAACGTGGCTAGGTCGGGCGCCGGCCTTCTCCCGAAACGGCGGCAGCGGAAGCAGCGCATCGTGGCAGACGAGATCGGGGACGACGACGGGTACGGGTACGGGTACGACAGGGAGGACCTCGAGTCCACGCCGCTCGTCACCCTCGACCTCACGTACGAGGACGATGCCGACGGCCTCGGCGACATGATAGACCTGGGGATCCGGATCGGCAAGATGCGCATCGTCGAGAGGATCGGCGGCCTCTCTAAACCGAGAATATCAGAGGAGGTAGGTGTTCCTCCCGCGAGCCGCCTCGTTATGTCCCGAAGGGATGGAAATGGAATTTCTAACGGAGCATCCGGGTAGATATCCGCTACGATTTTGAGCCTGCGTCCTCCACTAGGACCAGCCACCCAGCAGGGAGGCCAGCTGTCGCCGGTATTCGACAACGTGTCCGACGGGGGCGGGTCGGACGTATCCCCACCCGAGTATCTCCAGCCAGGAGGCCCGTACATCGTCCCCACCAGTGGGCTTCTCTTCGGCCAGATCGGCGACCAGCCGTCCTTCTCCAGTTCCTACCCTACAGAGCGGCCGCGGATAGACTTATGGCGCAGTACTTCACCGTGGTGCACACCGTTGCTCCGTGTTCTCACCGGCCGTCGCTGGGGTCGACGTACGCCTCGTTCTGGGAAGAGATCGACGCGGGCTTCGAGCCCGGACCGTCGATGCAGGCGATAATATTCGCGGCTATATTTAGTGGGATTGTGAGTATGGATGAGAATATCGTGCCTGGTGAGCTGAGCGGCTTTCCTAAGAATAACTGGGTGAGTGCCTCCGAGCTCCCAGGTTCCCCCATTTCCGTCTTGCTCTACTGCTGGTGGGCGGCTCCCTGTTTGAGCCTATCGCCCTAGCCTCTTGTGAGACATGACCCGGGATTCCACCCTTCCCACGCCGTTAAGGGAATTTACTAATCTAGAGTCGAAAGCTATCGAGCCTTAAGATAGGCACCGAAACAGCATTGAGCAGGGCGAATTTCCTACGGACTACAAAGATAGAGACGATGCAGTGGCTCATCATGTACGTGGTGAGATACCAGGGGACACCACCACCCCTTCCCCTCAAATCTACGCCGCGTTAACGAACAACCCCCAAGCTAGCCTTGTGTCGGGCGGAGATATCGCGGGCGCACTCTGTGCTCGTCGGGGCCGCGGTGCGCATAGCGGAGTGCATGGGCCTGCACCGGGATGGTGGGGAGTACGGCCTCACGCCGCTCGAGACGCACGTCCGCCGCATCATGTGGCATTAGCTCTGCTTCCTCGACATCCGGACCTGCGAGGCGCAGGGCCTGAGACCCGTCATCCGCCGCGAGGATTACGACACCAGGCTGCCGCTGAACTGCGACGAGGCGGAGTTCACGCAGTAGTCAGCGGCCGGCGGGCTGCCGGCGTCCGCGGATCGCTGGACCACGAGTACCCTCCCCATGATCCGGTTCGAGATCAACGAGATGATGCGCATTAGTGAGCGACCCCCAAAGCGATTTCCACGATCTGCTTCCCATTTTACGCTACTGCAAACTCCAGCGACTTCAGCCGGTGTCTAGTTATCAGGGGAAGAACAACCCCTCCCCCGTCCCCCTTGTTACACCACACGAGGGAGAGAATTAGGGCTTGCTAACCCCCAAACAACGCAGTATGGCTCGACCGGCGCAAACTCGAGACCCACAAGACGACGCTCACGGCGGTGCTCGCCAAGGTGGAGGACTTCCGGCGGCGGCTGCTGTCGGCCAAGTACGACGGGCTGCTGGACGTGCGCGAGCCGGCGCAGTGGTACGCCAAGTGCGTCATGTACCTGCTGACGTACCGGCTGCACGTCATCGTCTTGCACCCGTATCACCTCAACGCGGGCGGTCCGCCGCTGCATACACCCTTGACTATCAGACCAGCCTTTCAACCACAGA
This sequence comes from Monosporascus sp. GIB2, assembly GCA_004155935.1. NCBI lineage: Eukaryota > Fungi > Ascomycota > Sordariomycetes > Xylariales > Monosporascus > Monosporascus sp. GIB2. The sequence goes on along the minus strand of QJNV01000097.1, from coordinate 127,268 downwards.
CAGTGTCCCCGGGTCTATCGGAAAGCCAGGGACTGTGGAATCTGCCACTGCGCCACGGGACCGCCAATGGCGGCGGCCCGCCCACCTGCGTGGGCCCCGCACAACCGACTGCTACCACCGGGACGGCAGTCGTCGGCAGCATGGGCCAGGGCAACAGCGACAGCAACCCCAAAACCCACAACATCATCACGGACACGATCGATTGGGTACGTGGACATACATACCCCCGTTCTCTTCCCCAACTCCCATCGTCATCGTCCTAAGCTCAACCGGGGCTTGGAGGATACTGTTGTGTGCTGACGAGCTCTTCTTTTTACAATCTCCAGGATACGATGAACTCGCTCTTCCCCGCGGACCCGCAGAACGGGGGTCTCAGCGTCCAGGGGTTCCACGACCTGAACCTCGGCGTTCCGGATTGACGTGGGCGATGGCCCTGGGTGATGGATGCTGGTGGTTTCCGGCTATGAATACCTCAACAGCTCAGACGCGCCCCGAACGATGCCCCGGCTGTCGTATGTACGCGGACGCAACTCAAGAAGGTGTATTCTATTGCCATCATGCAGACGGCCCAATGACAAGATATCTACTCATATAGACCGGAGAACGCCCCTTGAGGAGGATATTCACGAGAAGTGCGGTCATAAGATGCCTTAGGTAGAATTAGAAGGAAAGGGGGATCGGAGATAGTGGCTATAGACGGGCGCTGAGGCCCGGCATATGTAGTTTGAAATTAAGATGATATTGACGAAGGTGGCACTTAGGCCTGTAGTATGTATATCACTCCGGACGCAACTAGACCCATCGGCTTGCTTGATCCCCTTTTTTCATTGGCACATGGTATATGAGTGAAGTGAAGTGAAGTGACGCAACTGAAAGAAACTGTCTATTTAATCATTTACTCGTCATAACTAAAGAGAAACCGACATCATTACTCATCAAAGTCCCACGCTCCCATTCGGGGAAGGTGGTAGTCATACATATCCAAAACTCGTCATCGCATGGAGTAGAAACTGGCAACCAGTACTCCAGGTATCATCGAACCCATCCGCTCATGAGAGAAACGGAAATCATTATAAAAAAAAAAAAAAAACAATTCGATCGTAAAAGCCCGTCATGCATGTCCGACCCTTCCCATGCTGCCAGGAACCCCTTTCATTTGCGTCCATATTACCTCTTTTTGAGCTCCGATAATCCGAGGAAGGTGGAAAACATAAAGCTGATATTACTAGTAGCCCGCGGCACTAGGAGCATCCTGCATGCTCACACTGACAGAACTTTGTGCAAGGGCGGAGGGTGTCGTCCCTCTTGAGGATGGCGTCACCATCCGTGTCGTCGAGCGCGGCGGCTTTGCTACAAGGACCTGAGCAGGGCAGACCACGATTTCATCATCCCCAGCGCCGGTGTCTTCTCCCTTCTTAACAACCAGCGGGAAGAGGACAACACGGACAATCGCTCCTTGAGCCTCCAGTTCCTCGTTGGAAATGGAATCCCCAGACCGTTCGTTCATGAGGGATGCATTGAAGGTGACGGTCTGAACCAGATCTCCATTGGCATCGTATTCCGGTTGGAGAGGAGGGAGCATCATGTACTCGGCGCGCTGCGTGCGCATCTCGATGGAGAGATCGACTGCCTCACGCATGACGCGGCGAAGTTGTGACTGAATCTGATCCTCCAAGTTAGACGGAGGAGGGAGGATCATCGACAGCGTTTGTAGGATGGCTTGCACGACTGCTTCTGTGTCCTGGTTGCGTTGATCGCCAAAGAGCGGTCGTTTAGACAGCAGTGTCAATGTCACAGCACGCCACTGGCGGACAGCTTGCAGCGGTCCGACCTCAGAAAGAAGCTTCTCGAGAGATTTAAGCTTCTGTCGGTGTTCTCGGTCCATACCGAATAAGTAGCGTGTGAAGACGAACTCCCAGATCATGTTCATCGTCATAGACATGAAAATGTCTCGTCGCCTCACACGATCACTGAGATAATCGTCGACATCGGACCCATCGAGAATGGTATTATCGAGTCGGTCGATGATCTTCTCGTCGTTGATCTCACTTGTCAACCGACAAGCCCGCATATCAGAAAACTTGGAGAAACGGAGAACCCATTGTTGGACATGGGAGCATAGCTGCTGGCAGCGATGATCGAAATAATCTTCATTCCTGATTCGAAGAAACTCGGCGTCGGGTGGCTTCGACGCGAGGATTTGTTTCTGCAGCTCCCTGACCAGGCTCTTCGAGGTTTCGAGCTGCTCACGAAGGCGCTGGATCTCGATGTCTTTTTCTTGTAATGATTGAGAATACTGGCCTTGTGTGTCTCGGTGTTCTTCCAGTTCTCTGACCAACATTGCATGTTTTGACTCGAGACGGCTATATTTGTCATTATGTCGGAGAGCGAGGACGTTGTTGGCGCTGTTCAACCCATCGTTGACCTCACGGAGGCGTGAGATCTCACTCTGGAGAGAAGAGACAGATGCCTTGAGGGCTTCGATATTGGCGTCGCGGTCAGCGATAACAGACGCGGCTCGTTGATTGAGGTTTTGTTCGGCTTGGGCTTTCGCATCGGAGAGCATGCGATTCTCTGCGAGCAGTGCCTCAATCTTGGATTCGAGCTCCAAGACCTGCATGCTCTGTCGGCGGCGCAGGCTCTGAGGCCTTGTGGGCGACCTCGGAGAGCCAATGCGGCCCTCGCCGTAGCCATCCTGCAATCAGCGGTCAGTAATTGACTCATCCACTCCGCTAATTGATTTCATTGATCAATTGATTAAACAAACGGAAAAGAAGGGAACCTATAAACTTACATATACGTCAGTCATGTCCTTGGCTCGGACACGGCCTTCGTTAGCAACGGGCGTTATATCTTGTGCAGCCCAACGGTCCTGAAGGTCGCTGATTTTGTCCTTGTCTTTGTCTTTGTCTTGGTCTCTGGAGGTGAAAATATTGGGCGAGGCGGTGGAGATGGGAAGGTTGGTGTGGCTGGTGTTGTGGCTGTTACCGTGGCTTATCGAGCGTAGGTTACCGCTGATACGCCTGTGCCTTAGCGCGAGTGGCGGTGTGTTAGCGCCCGATGACCGGAAGGAATTCGTCCGATAATTAAGCGGCGGAGGGGTTGTCAATCGCGAAGTGCTTGTGTTCGTTGCAGATGCCCTTCGTTGACCTTCTGCCTGCGTAGTTTGCGGTTGGCCGGTGTTGTCTGATATGCTCCTCTGCCCGTGCGATCGCAGCGAAGGGCGTTGAGCTGCACCCCCGCCCCCCGTAAGACCCAGATCTTGGTATTTCGATGATCGAGGCTTCTTTGGTTCCGGTGTATTGTCATCTTCACCAGACTTCGGAGATTTCTCTTGGGAGTCTGTGGTGTCGAGTTTTGGAGCGTCCCCGCCTAAAGGCGACTTTGCACTTCGCCTCTCGTGAGATTGAGGTGTACGAGGCCCTTTGACTTCGTCCCTCGAGCTTTCTCGTGATAGTCTGGCATCATTGTCCACAAAGACAACCTCCCGCTTTTGAGGCGTGCTCTCGGGCCAGTCTCGCATGTGTACGCCGCTGTCGCGTGAACCAGCGTCGCTTAAGTTAAAGCTCCGTCGTGCAAGGTGTGGTGAATCCATCACGAAATCACTATCCCTATCTATATCCGCTGCTTCGAATGCTTTGTCAAAGGTCTGCGGAGTTTGGACCCTAGCTTCTTCAACGTCTTCATGCGGCTCTTCGGCCACTGGGGGGAGGCTGGGGGTAGGTCCGCGACCGAAATCCGTAAAGCTGCGGGCTTGTCGCGGCGTCATCGGTTGTTGCTTAGGACCCCTATAGTTTGATTCCACCATCGGATTGAGAGACTTGCCGTCTTGATCTTGAATTTGTTCCGATGTATCTAGTCCATCCAAGCATTTGATGATTTCTGTAGCCGGTTGTTCTGTAGATTCTGGCAACTCGTCTCGCGTTGCACTGGAAGCTGGTGAGTGACTTCCATACTGGTTCTGTTGCTGCAGCCTGCCAACGACGGGGCTCTCGATAATATGTTCTGTCCTAGCCATGCCTGCAAAATCTCCAGTCGTTTGCTCTTCCGAAAGTGCCCTTTCCCCTATTTTCACCTTTCCTAATGACCGGGACTCAGCCTGGTTCTCGGTTTCTGTTGGATTGCCGGCGGTAGTACTAGCGACTGCGGCAGTTTGGCCACTCTTCAAGGTCGTGTCCTCGGAGCCTTTTTGGTGCTTGTCGGATTTTCCTAAATGCGATTCCATAAGTGATGCAGCGATTCCCTTTGCAGACGAAGCAAGCTCTCGAGTTCTTTCCTCAATGGCCTGTTCTGCCGGAACTAACGGGACGTCATTGGTTGCTGGTAACTGTATATTGGCACCCGCTTTAGATTCGAGATAGGAGATAGCGATATCTCGCGAGGGCGTCATAAGAGTAGGTTCTTCAACAAAATGCATCTCCGTCGTAGAACCATTTTGCTCTCCGACTCGGTCTTGGTCTGCGGAATTGGAATCGAAGTATGACGCTGCAATTGCCCGCCGGGGCGTCATCACTGGTAGCAGGCCCCCAGTCCCTTCGACGTTATCATCCTTATCAGGTAGATCTCGGATGGCAGGACGGTCATCAGCGGTAGAGACGTCATCACCCGTTCTCCTCCTTACTTTCTTGCCTGGCTGAGTGGACTGGTCGAATGGCCGCTCGTGTTGTATATGGCTGCTCGGCTGAGCGGGTGAGATGTCGACATTGACTAGGGGTAGCCGGGCAGGGGAGGGTGTACGATGTCGAGGAATGAGCTCTCGGACTTCACCAGTCTCTGGAAGCCCTTTCGATTCTATAGCGGCGTGTCCTCCTTGAGAATTCTCTGGGGTAGCCTTGAATGGATCTTCCCCTTCGTACACTTCTTCATGGACCTCTGCATCTTCTGGGGAACCCAAGTATGCAACTCGCTGCGGTTCATCAACAGCGTCTTTCGGTTCAAAAAACACGTCGTCATCCCCGACCCATTTTGCTTTAGAACTGCTTCGGTCCACGCCAGAAACTTCTTCCGGGTCTTGTTGACTAGGGCTTGGCTCTTCGACCCTTGTTTCTATTGAGTCATCCTCAACCTGCAGTTTCGGCATTGACTCCTGAAGGATTGAAGTTCCAGCTGCCTCGGGCTCAGCTGTGAGTCCAGCCCTAGCTGTTGGCTGAGATTCAGTTGCGCGTTCAGGCTCGATTAACACTGAGGGCGGTATGCCGGGAAGTTCTGCCGGCAGCTCAGTTTGCTCTGTAGGCTTGCCTGCCGAAGACAAGTCTTTCGGCTCAGGTGGAGCTTCAAAGCTGGTGTCTGAAAGCGGTCTGATGGCTTCGTATTCACCATCGGAGTTCATCTTTTGATCCTCTATATCGCTTTCGCGGGTGATTCCGTTATCTTTAGCTAGCTCCACGGTATCGCCGACTTTTCCTTCTTCAACCTTAGCGACTAGGTCAAGAGCTTGTTTGTGAGCGACCTCAGGAGGCCCGGTGTGCTGCGGTTCTGCTTGGAAATCTCCTGGCTGGAGTTTTCCGTGAATTTTCGGCGGCGCAGGCTCTGGCTTAGCTAGCTGATCTTGGTTTGACACGGTATCGTGAAAGTCGAGATACACATCTCCGAAACCAGCCGCAGCATTCTCCGGGTCCGATGGCCCGGGTGATTGAACCGAGCCAAGTCCTACCGGTTGTTCCATGGGACTCGGTAGGCCAGCTTGAACCGTTTCTGGATCGTCAGCAATAGAGTTTGCTTCAGCCTTTTCCTCAGGCAGAGCACCAGCTAGTCCGTCTGCTTTTGGCTTCTCTTTTGACTGTTCGCGCGACGTGATTTTAGGGAAGTCCTGGGAGTATTCGGGGTCTTCGGCAATGTTCGCGGTTTCTTCCCTCTTAGACTGAGAATCAACGCCGTTGCTGATTTCTAGAGGGACAGTATCTGGAACGGGAGCGGGTATAGGAGCTTCATTAACTGGAGTTTCGGAAGGGGCAGCGTCTGCATTGACAGCATCTGGCTCTCGGATTATCGCATCGGTAGTACCTGCGCTCGGGAACTCTATATCGACGGGTTCTGTGGTAATAGCCCCTGTAGTGGGGGCCTCTGTGACTGGAGCCTCTGTGACTGGAGACTCTGTAGCAGAAACATCTTCGGTGGTAAGAGCCGCCTCGTCTATTGAAGGTGGAGGTGGTTGGGTCTCTAGCGACGCCTCCGGGCCAGGATTGCTCTCTGGGTCAGCCTCCCTATTCGCGAATTCGGCTTTTTCGTTCTCGTTGGATATCTTGCGCGATGGAAGCCGAGGGAAGACATCTTCGGGAGTTTCAACACCATTGGGAGCCGACCTCTCATCTACGACAAACTGACTTTCGGACTGCTGGGTAGTGTGCTCTACTGTATGTCCCTCTGGCAATAAGTGTTCGGCAGGAGCCTCCTCCGGAACAGTTTCGGTCTCTGGGTTAGGCTCAGGCTCCTGTTCGGCAGAAACTTCCTCCTTCCCATTTCTTTTCTCTTTCTGGGACTTCTCGCCCGAAATGGACTCGCGAAAGAGAACCTGTGGCTTCTTCGACCCCTCGAGAGCCTTTTCGTCGTCTTCGGGAGCAGGTTCGTTTTCCAGCTGCTGATAGACTTCTTCGGCCTGAACTTGGTCCTCTACTGAAGGCTGCGTATGTGGGTCTTCTGCAGGCGTTACTGCTACGGATTCTAATTCCAAGTCAGCCTCATTCGCTCCCTCTTTCTTTTTCTCTTCATTCTTGGCGGGGGAAGTTTCACGCTCAGGCTTGTCTACGGCGACCGGCGGCTGCTCTGTTGACGTGGGCTCTTGAGTCACAGATACATCCTGCTCTTCCAGTAGGTGGGATCCTGGCTCTTGGGAAAGAGATACAGCTTGTTCCTCTGATAGAGTTTGCTCAGGCTCCAAGGAAGTCTGGTCTTTCCGGCTCCGAGACTCTATATCTGGATATTCCTGAGGTTGGGCTTCCACCGCTCCACTGCTAACCCGTTCAGGGGTTCCATGGGTGGTCGTTTCACTTACAGCAGGCAGCGGCTCGGTGCCTCCTATGTCGGCATTCTCCACCCTTGGGGCACTAGCTGTGTCGGGGGCTTCCAAGACAGTGTCGTTGGCTGTAGACTCACCAGGTTGTAGAGTGGTCGAATCTTCCGCAGCAGGGGAATGATCGTCCTCTTTGACCACAACTGGGGCCTCGTCTTCAACAATAAATTTCTCTAGGACCTCAGGCGGCTCACTTGAAGCACCGTCTGGGTACTCAGTGGTTGCAAAGTCGTCGATCTTTGAAGGCCCGTTTTTTGTCTCTGAGATGGGTGGTGCCGTAAGCTCAGGCTCATGTTCCAGTAGGCTCCCCAGAGGCGCCGTGGAGTCAGCTCCTGATTGGCCGTCCAGGCTCGGTCCGGTCTTATCGTCGGCAGGCTCTTGTGTCGGTTCCGGTTGAGAGGCTGGTTCATCCTGCATCCTAAACCGCTTCTCATCTTCACTCTTATTTGAGGACAATGGACTGGCAATGTCTTGATCATTCGAGCCGCTCGAGGACTTGTAGTATCCTGCCCCAGCTTCCTCGCCAATTTCCGGAAGATTTGTGGTCTTAGCTGGCTCCTGAACGGGCTCTTCTTGGATAGGCTCTTCTCGGATAGGCTCTTCTTGGGTGGGTTCTCCTTGTAGAACACGTTCGCCAACATCCATACCCGCGCGTTCTTTTTCGCTTTTGCCGCTCTTATCATCCCCGACAGGTGCTGCAGTATCTTCATCCTTAGAGCTTGTAAGAGGCGTCGGAGTACTGGTGTCGATGTCTGGGGTTGGTACAGGGCCACTCTCAGCTTCGGTGATGTCTCGGACCTGCTCTTTCACTGCCTCTCGATTTGGATTTGCTCCTGATTCCACACCTGGTTCCGCCACCGTCTCGGAAACTGTCTCGGAATCTGGCTCTTGGACTGGCTCTTGAACCGATTCTTGCACTGATTCCGGAGCAAGGTCTTGGACTAGTTCCCGAGACGAACCTTCGACTACCTCTGCAGCTGGCTCCTGGGGGGTTTCTTGGACTGAACCCTGGACCGGCTCTTGTACGGATTCCGGAACTGAATCCTGCTGGGACAGCATTTTGTTGTCTAGAACTCCCGTGGCCCTGTTTTTCTTGTCCTTGCGCTTTTTTCTAGGAGCCGAGTCTGCAATCCCAACCCTTGAGCTTCCTATAGGAATTGGTGTGCTGGTCTCGGCTTCTTCGTTGACCTCAGGAGCATTTACCGTCTCCATAGTTGTTTGACTCTGCCCCGTTTCTGGTACTTGGCCGCCCCACGGGCTCTCCCGCTCCTCTTTTTTGCCTTTCTCAAGGGTGTCTGTCTCAGTAGGCTCGTCTGGGGCAGGCGAGGTGCTGGAGTCCACTTGTTCAGCAGTCTCCGGCACAACAGGTGCCTCCACGGATGTTTGACCCTGTGGTTCTTGAGGTAGACTATCCTCACGGGCACTGGCTTTTTCCTTCTTGTCTTCGTTGCTCTTTTCGGCTGTAGTAGGTGTAGAGGGCCCAAGGGTCGGTTCGTCTCCAGGAACCGGAGTTGGCAGCCTTTCAAGAACATGATCCTCAGGGAGTGAGGGGCCTGCAGAGACCTCCACCTCGATCGCGGGTGCCCGAGCATTTGATGATATTGCAGATGTTTCGTCAGCAATCGCAAGAGTAGAGTCTTCCACGACAGACCCGCGAGCACGCTTCTTCTTTTTCTTCTTTTTCTTTGATTTGCTCGTAAGGGAACTAGTTGTAGCTCCCTCAACGGTGTTCTCAGTAGAAGGCGCTTGCTCTGATGTTGGCGGTTCGGGCTGCGATTCGCTGAGTAAGTGTTCTTCCTGCAACACATGGTCGGGGTTTGGCTGCTCTGTGCCACTGGCATCCTGACTCTGAACGGATTGGCTTGCTTGTTGTTCGTCACAACCTTGCGTGTCGACGGGTAACGCAACGGTGCGTTCCTGCGTTTCAAGTTGTGCTTCAGAGTCCTGAATTGGTGGAAGTCCAGTTTCGGAAGACTGCATGTTTGATTCTGAAGTCGGGGCTACACCGGGCGACCTAATTTGCTCAGTCGGGAATTTCCTTTCATCGGCGTGTAACTCAGCAGGCGTTTCGGAACTATCATTGAAGGACTCAGGTTGCGACAATTCGGGCTCTGCACCCGGGCAAAGAGTCGTAGATGGAGCGTTCACCTCTGACTTTGAAATCAGTTCCACGGTAGGAGAACGAGGTTGGTCGGCAGGCGTCTGCTCTACCGCTACAACTGATGAGTCAGTTCCTTGGTCCTGGCTCTTTTCTTTGTTTGCGACTTGGAGGGACCCTTCGTCCAGAGTAACCTTATCTTCAAGATTGCTCTGCTCCTCAGAGGTGGACTTATCTTCAGGTGTAGTCTTGTCTTCGGGCGGCGGTTGCTCCTGCTCAGCCGGGGATAAGCCACCAGTGAGACCATCATCAATGTCTCCGAGTTCTTCTGTGAGATGCGAAGGAGTTTCAACTTGCTCTGACGCTGCAAATTCAGCTGCGGTTCCATCGTCGGTTGCGGCAGATTCTGGAGTTGAGTCGGTGATGCCGATGTTCTTGCTCTTGCTCTTGCGGTCCTTTTCGTCCTCGTCGTTTTCCGCCAGATGGCTGTCCTCTTGCACTGTAAATTGATCGTCTCGCACAAGTTGTTCTAGTTCGCCAGTCATGGTGCCACCCGGGAGATAGTGCTCCTGCTTAGCCTGATCTTGATCGACGTCTGCAGGCCTTTCGCTGGTATCCTCTGCTATAGCATCTGCATTGGTCTCCTCTTCGGGGGTCTTAGCGCCAAATGCCGGTTCAACGCCGCGGTGACTCTTTTTCTTGCGCATTTTCTTGCCCTTCTTGTCGCTTTCGTAGGCTATAGGAAGTTCTTCCTCGGTAATAGCGGATGGTCCAGCTCGACTGGGAGACATCCGTTCAGCATGGGAAACCTCTGCAGTAGCATCGGAGGATTCAAGTGCAACGTGAGGATCGAGAACAACCACAGACTCATCCGATTTTGGTGATTCGCTTGGCTGAAGATCATTTGACACTGGCTCATTTTGCAACTGTAGGGAATCCGCTAGCTCATCCTTTGATCCTAGAGCAGAGTCGTCTCGGGTATAATCTCCATCGCGAACAGCCACCTCCTTGTGATCAGTGGGAGCTTCTAAGACTTGTCCGTCCTCAGGTAGAACCCGGCTATCGGAAACATCATGAAACTGAGAGGGTTCCTCAACGGAGTGTGGCTTTGGTTCAGGGGCGGCGAGAGATGCGTCGCCGGTTGTAACTGCGGCCGAGTCATCTGTTATCTGTTGCGCTGTACTCGGCTCGTCTTGCTTCTCATCTGACAACTGCCTTGGCTCGGCGGACAAACCAGTCGCAACATTTTCGCTGCCTGCGTCCTTCGAAGTATCCTTGGAAGCACCCTCAACTGGGTCAGCGAGCGTGACGCTTCGACTCTCCCCTGGGCTTTTGCTGTTGCCCGGGTTAACGCCGGCATCGATGTCTTCCACTTCAGCTAGGTCGCTCTGCTCCGATGTAATGATCGATTCAGGCTCGGGCGCCGCCTCCGCTAGCCCACCGGGAGAAGTCGAGGGCTCTTGGTTCTCATCCCGCACCCCAGCCGGTTGGTCAATGCTTGTTTCTGCGATCACATCAGCAACGGGCTCCAAGGGTAGCTGCAGTTCGGCATCCAATTCGTTGCTCTCAGACTGCCTGCTGGAATCCTCAGCAACAGCACCCACTTGAGGTGCTTCCAAGACTGGAGATTCGACATCTTTGTTGTCCATGGCCCCTGATGGTTCTGAAGCCTCTGTAGTTATCTCACTGGCACCTTGAACATCCTGAGCAGATCCGCGCTTCTCGTTTTCCTCGCCTTTCTTAGATTTCTTCCCTATAGGGGTGATCTCAGGCTCCGCGGGTTCGTCATCCTCTGGCTGGTTATCGCCAGCTATCCAGGTTTCGGCAGCCGTAGGCAGACTGGATTCTGGTTCTAATTGAGGAATTTCAACTCCAAATGCGTCTTTGAGCTCTGTGACCTCTTCCACTGGTTTGGGCGAACTAACACCATTCATGGCATTCGCACTAGGCGCATCGCGATTCTCCTCCTTGGGCTCCTTTGTACGGCTGGTAGGTTCAGGCCACACCTCGTCGTGAATGGGTCCACCCTGCTCTTGCGACCGTTCATGGAGGCTCGCAGTATCGCTGTTAATGACGTCGGGCTCTGGCACGACTTCAATCGGTTTCACAGGCTCAGCCGGCTCAGTTGGCTCTTGTCCAGATCGCGATCCAGAGGTCTCAATCCTACTCGGACCAAACAGAAGGGTTCTTGCGTTGACAGGCTTGGACCAGTCCACTCTACCAATCAAGCCAAGAATCCTAGAGGCTTGAAGGGCGTTTGTCTTGGCCTCTTTGGATTCTGTCCCCTGGGTTATTGGCTCGTCCTCAGGGTCATCCGCGATTGGCTCAGCTGATGTCATGGAGGGCATTCCGGGGGCATCACCGAAGACCTGGGACTCTGCGGCGCGGGGTTCTGAGCCTTTGGGTCCGAGGAGAACCGGCTCATTGGACGTTTCGTGAGGGACAGTAGCTGGTGGGTATGCCACTTCAGCAGCGTCAAGGGTTCCTTTCTTTACCTCCCCGCTGCTAGCACTAACTGGTTCTTTCTCTTCAGCGCTGTCCTGGGATTCGTCGACTTGCTGGCCAGGAATAATGTCGAGGGGAGCGCTTTCTGGCACAAGCGGCACCTCCACCGCCTTATCTACTTGGGCTGCAAAATCGTTGGGTTCTTTGGTGCGAAGCGGGTCCTCGAGTGGATCTGTTGATAGAGGGGCTTGCTGTGTTTGGTCTTCACCGCTAGGTACTTGTACATCGGCGTGCACTTGCTCCGACGGCCCCACATCCCCGGCCTCCGCCTTCGATTCCGTGTCGTCAATTTGCGATGCAGTCTCGATGGTCGTGGGAATGTTTTCGGACCCACCGATGGCCTTTTCAATGTCATCGTTTTCGGGCGCAACATGTCCTCCGGAGGTAGTTCCTTCGCCGGGTTCCTTTGAAACGGAATCAATTGCTTGATCCGAGGTTACTGCAGGCATCTCTTCGGCTTCTGTCAAAGAAAAATTCTCAGCTTCCAATTCTGCGCCCCCTTTGCTTCCCTCGGATAATTCAGGTCCAGGGACCAGGCTCTGATTCGGCAGTTGAGGGTGACCCGCGTCGGCTGCCCTGTCAATTCCGGGATCGTCTTCAAGCGGGGCCAAGGCCGTCTCGTCGGATTTTGATTCACTAGCTTCCACAGACACTTGAACGTCCGAGGCCGCTTCGGAACCTTGTTCATCATTCATATGTGCGAGGTCTGGCTTCTCCTGCTTTGAATCCGTAAATCTTTCTTTTGTAACTTCAGACTCGGCGGCCGGTGGTTTTTGGATGCCGTCATTGTTCTTCTCAGCGGGCGAGGTCCCGAGCGCAGCATCTGCCTGGACTGAATTATCCTCCACCAAATGTACCTCGACTGTCTGCGTTGGCCATTGTGATTGTTGAGGAGTGACTTCCGGTTGCGCTAGGAAAGGTTCTTTTGGGCTGACTTGTGGAATGCCAGGTTGCTCGTCGACCTTCACCTTGCTCTCTGAGGGTGCAGGTGAGTGAGGCTCTTCTAGTTCACCAACAATTGACAGGTCCTCAGTGGCTGTACCTTGATCCTCAAGTGATTGACTTTGCTCCTCAACTGGGGGGACTTCTTGGGTGCTAGCTGGGACTGGCGATTCCTCCATTATTGGGATTTGTGGTTTCTCCGTTACAGGCTTCTCGACTGTGAACTCATCGACTGCAGAGACTTCTTGAGTTTGGCTTGAGACTGGCGGTTCGTCCGCTCCTGGGACTAGTGATTCCTCTGCTGGAAACTCCTCAACTGCAGGCTTTCCAATCGGGGAGATGTGCTGGGTGCTAGCTGGGACCGAGGCTTCCATTTCTAGAATTGGTGACTCCTCTAGTACGGGGATCAGCGATTCCTCTAGTACGGGGCCCTGTGATTCTCCTGTTGTACGCTCATTACCTGCAGGTCTTTCGGTTGAGGCAACGTCTTGAACGCTTTTTGAAATTAGTGGTTGCTCTACCGCTGGCACTGGCAATTCTTCCAATTCTGGGAGTGGTTCCCTAACTGTAGGCTCATTAACTGTAAGCATCCCACCTGGGTGAGTCTCTGGGGTTCTGGTCGGGATTGGAGCTTCCTCCACGGTTGGAATTGGTGATTCCTCTACTGCTGGGACTGGTGATTCCCCTGTCGTATATTTCTCAATTACAAGCTCCTCAGCCAGGGGGAGGTCCGGGGCATCAGGTGGGGCGGGCGCTTCCTCAGCTGCAAGTTCCTCGAAAGGGGAATTTTCTCGGGCGATAACTCGGACTGGTGAATCTCGTATTGTAGGCTCTTCAACTGTAGGCTCTTCGACCGCAGGCTCCTCGCCTGCAGGCTCGCTAACTGCAGACTCTTCAACCGTAAGCTCTTCATCTGAAGGTTCCGCGAGTGGGGAAACATCCGGAAAACTACCTGGAACGTGCGGTTCGTGCACTGAGGGCTCCTCAGCTCGGAACTGGCTATTCTCCTTTTCGTCGTCCTCTCTAGGCGTACTAATAGCTGGCTCCGATACGGTAGATTTGCCCTGGGGTAGGTGTGTCTCTTGAAGGTCGAGTTCACCTCGAGACTGAACCGGCTCAACAATCTGCTCCGCGGTATGGTCGCCGCCTGGCTTATTCTCAGGCTCCGGGACTCGTGTGGCCGGTAGTACCGTCTGTGTAGACTGCTCTCCCTCCGCCGCGAGGGCCCGCTCCTTCTGCAGCTTTTTGAGCCTCCTCCTGGCCGACTTGCTGAGCCTAATTGGTGCGGGTTCCTCAATCACCTGAGGTTCGGGAATTCCCTTGGCGAAATCAAGCTGAACAGTCTCGCCTTCCGGTTCCAATGGAGTATAGTAGGTTTCTGTCACTCCGGGGGCATCTTCCGATCCGATAGTCTCCTCTCTCTCGCTCTCCTGGGATTTCTTTGGGCCGGTAATGACAGAGTTCCCTGGATCCGCCTCCTCCGTAGTGCCTTCGGAGGTTCCAGGAGCGTCTGATACCCTTGATGCATCTTCCTTGAAGGGCTCATCTAGACTGGCATCTTTGGTTGGAGGTGAAACAGAAATTGAGGCTTCTTTCTCGGATTCATCTACACCATTTTGATTGTGCAGTGGAACCGTCGCGACCGGACCGCTCGCCGCTGCGACGGCTAGTGCTGCAGTGGCAGCGTCATCTTTTAAGTCATGATGCGGCGTCTCGTCTACTAGATCACTGAGGCCCGTGCTTTGGTGTGTCGGGGCAAGAGATAACGAACCTTCCCATACAAGGGAGTCCCAAGTCTCCTCAGTCGCAATAGAGCTTGGAGGTAGCTGAGATGCGTCTGTAGTATCATCACCAACGTCTTCTTGATGTACCGGCTCATTGGAGAGCGGTTCGTCGAGCAATGATGTTCCCGCGCTATCAGGAAGAGGTGGTAACGCGGAGACGTCAATCGGAGACACCACCACGAGCGGGGGCGCCGTAATCCGCTCGTCTAAGGCATTGCTTATTACGTGACTCGCAAATTCGGCTTTGGGAGTAGATTCCTGGGAGCCAAGGTTCTTTGCGTTTGAAGCAATGGAAGTATCAAGGCGGAGAGGATTGGGCTGATCCAGCTCTAGTTCCTCAAGAGAAGGTATGGGCATATAGCTTGGGTATTGCACGTCATCTCCGCGTTCTTGGAGTTCTGGGCCAGGTGATTCTCGCGAGGGAGGCTCACTTGGAGGCTCACTTGGAGGAAGCTCAGGGAGCTGCTCTTCCGGAGGGGCTGAGGCATTCACTTGTCCTTGTGATGTCTTCTCAACCAGGTAGAGAGGCTTGAATTCCCTTGAACTTCCCCATGACGTCGGCCGAGCGCGGCTCTTAGATGCACTTCCAGGTTCTGGGGAGGGTGATACAGCCCGGGGGAATTTCAGGCTGGCTGGAGATGAAGGACTGTGTCTATGCCCCATACGAAATTGAAGAGGCACAGCGCTATGACTAGGCGATTTTGGTCTCAAGGAATTGTCGTGCCCGCTATGGCGCCGGGAGTGGGAAAATCTGTCACTTAACAAATACCGCTCATGCTCGGGTGTCTCAGGCCGACTATCCGGCAGAGCGGGAAGCTCATTAATCTCGGGAACAGGAGAGCCAGACGTGCTTGGAGGTAAAGGGAGAAGGTCGCCATACTGGGGGTCTATGGCAGGTCGAATCTCCCTTTCGACGATAGCAGAGTGAAAAAGATCTGTTACTAACTCCTTGCTATGTCGTCTTTCAGCAGTGGTGGAAACATTATGGGCTTCCTTGTCCGAAGGAACATCAGTGGCTTTCGAATGGGACCCCTGAGATGAGGAAGGAATTGCAGTCCCTGTCGAGCCGCCACCCCCGCCGAGGGTGTCGGCATTATCTAAAAAAGAATTCTTCCTGTCATCTGATTTGCGCGAAGCATTCTTTTCATCCTGAATACCCATTGAAGACTTGAAGCGCCCCAAGAGGCTTGAATTTCCACTGCTCTTCTTGTCCCCGGTTGATTTAGAGCTCTCGCCGTCTCCCCGCTCATAGATGCCTGGGGCAGGAGCAGTTGATTTGGCATCGTCCGAGTCATTCACTCTGCTTGGACTTCCACTTCTATTGGACTGCGCGCCGTCGTAGCGACTCGGGCCAGATTCCATGGAGCTAACATCCCGTTTCGGAGGTTCAAAGGGATCTATTCCCGGATCTGGAGGCTTTTTTTCTTCGAGAACATCGCCAGCCTCGGGAAATGAGCCCGGCATGTCCTCCCATCCATCTTCAGGCACGCTTGTCTCCCCCTGGCGGCCGTCATTGAACGAGTCCGTTGAGGCCCTTGGCGTCTCGGTAACATCCTCGGGAATGGTATCCAATTGTGAGACTAAACCGGAAGCAACCGGATCACGCTTGGGCTTCTCTGTCTGCCTCGATTTCTTGGCCAGTACATCCGATTCCTCTTCCGTGGCAGTGACCCTTTTGCCGCGCGAATCGGTGAGCGGACCGGTCAGTTCCTTTGGGTTTTCCACGATCCTCACAGAGTCAAGCTCCTCACGGAGGGTAGATCCACGAATGTTTGAATCGTCTCTAGATTCTCCCCTTGGTCTTTTTAGTAGCTTCCATTCCTCGGCTGCGTCGACAACGGGAACGGACCGTATGTCCTCGAAGGTGTAGCTTCTCTGCAACCTCCCTGGAACGTCCGTTCGTTCACCCCGTGGCCGGCGGATGTCCCCGAAAGTATAGCTTCTCTCCAAGCTCCCTGGGACGTCCGACCATTCAGCTTGCGATCGGCGGGAGATATCCGGTATGCCTTCTCTCTTATAGCTGCCAACGGGGCCCTGGGGACCAAAAGTATCGGGATCACGCTTCGATTTCTTCTTGTCATTCTTCGGCGTATCCCGCTCATCCTCCAGCTGCGGGGTCTTAGTGTCCTGGATATCTCGGAAGGCGGCTGCTGCGGTCGGTAATCTTGATCCCTTTCCGACCTGAGATTTTGCGGCTGTGTCACGCCGTTTATGTTCCTTCCTGCTACTCTCCGCTGAGTTCTGGGAGTCACCTCTGTTAGAGACAGTACGTCCCGCTTCAGTGGGGGATTCATCAACCACAACAATATCCGATTTACCAGTATCGTTACTGCTTGTAGTACTTTCTCCGATGCGCATTTCCCTCTTGTTTAGCTCGGAGATTATCTTAGAATTCTTAGTCGAGATGTCATTCTCGTCCGCTGGTGTTTCTGGAACTTCACCGATGACGAAGCCCTGGTCCCGACTGCCCCGTAACGCGCCTGGGTCTACATCGCTGATGATGCCCAGGTCGTCCACGGTCTCGACAAACGGCGACCGGTAAATAGTGGGTCCGCTAGATCCGGGCGGCGAGTCACGCGTGTGGAAACTCGGGTCGTCTATGACGATATTCGGGTCAAACCCAGCACCCTTAAGACCGGCAGCTATGTTGGCTGTGAAGGAGGGATCCTCAACGAAAACGTCCGGCGCCCGTGGACTCCTGGGGTCAAACTGAGTACCTTCAAGACCGGCAGCGATAATAGCTGTGAAGGACGGGTCTTCAGCAAAACCTCCTGGCAGCCGTGCACTTCCGGGACTCGGTGGCTTCGGTCCAGGGACAGGCGGGTTTTCGTAAGAATCCCTAAAAGATATGCGTTCTGAGGATTCTCCTTCTTGGTCTCTCGATGCTCTCTTTCTGCTCGAGGCAGGGGACCCGGTCTCATTGGAACTATCGGAACTTCTTGAGAGCGCAGCAGCGACAGCTCCAGCACCCGCAACGGCAGCTGCTATGGCGCCCCAGTCATTCTTCTTATCAGACCTAGCTTCTGGCGTCTCAACTGGTGCGACGACTCTGGTTCTAGAACAGGGGTCGTCTTCTCCGAATGGGCTCTCTGCCACATAACGCTTGGTTTGGTTCTCACCCCAGCTCACGACTTTTGAGATTGGGGCGGATCCCACAACTTCACCGCGTGGTCCTAGAACTACATCAGGGGTAGACCCGGAAACGCCAATCTCCGCCCCCTTCCTGAATTCTGAGGGGGAGGGGGCTTCAGGCCTCCTTATTTTGGGCATTGGGGAAGAGGTTGGAGTAGGGCGCACTATGTTCAGCATCGGTCGCTCTCGGTCTGCTGAAGGGTCTTTCGACTTGAATACAGGTCCCTGCATCGAAGGCCCTGAGTCGAACAGGTGACCTGTTTGAAATCGGGATAGCTCTTTCGGATGGTGGAGAATATTATCGACGAGGACATCGGCATCTGGTGCACCGTACGGACTCTTCTTTTTCGGGCGGTTCTGCGACTCTGGAGGCTCAACGATTTCGATGATTTCCGGCTCTGGTTGCTGCTTCCACTTGTCGACCACTGAACGTTCTGGAGAACTGCTGCGTGTCCGTCTTTCGTCTGTTTTAATCTTATGAACAAACTCCCGCTCTCTGTAGTACCGGTTGGCTGCTTCCTGTACGTCATCCCGATCGGCTTCTTTCTTCACCGGATCTCTTTGGCGCAGTGGAGAATCGCGATCCGAGCAGGTTCCTGCCATAACCGCCGGGACGGCGGCAGTCATTGCCGCTGCATCGATAGGGGCGGCAGCATGCTGCGCAGATTCGTACGCTTTTTGCGCGGCCCGAAGCTCACGCTCATACTCGTCTCTCCTGCTCAATCTACCGGAAGGTTCGAAATTATCGGATAACTCAAGGCGGGAAAAGTCCGGCTCGCGATCCACGGTGACAACATTCGGGGTCAGAGGTCGCTGTGGCGTTCCGAAGCTCGGTGTTTGGAAGGCATCATTAGAAACTTGGAATTGAAACGGGTCAATTGGCTCCTGTGAAGGGAGAATCTCGGGACGGTCCACGCCTCGGTAACCATTTGTGTCGGACGAACGGTCAAGGCGTTCATGCTCGCCACGCCCTTCATTGTTACTCTCGTCTCGGGCTTCCCTTTGATCATTCTTCTGGTCATCTCGAGGTTCCTGCTCAAAATCGTAATCCCTACGGCGCATTTCCCAACGGTGCGTCTCCCGTTCATGATCAAGGTCCGCTCCGTCATCTGTCCTTTCCAGGTTTCGTCGATGCCTCTCGCTTTCGTAGACGCGATCCGTGCCGAGGGCCTTTTTCTCATAACGCCCTTCATGGCGGCCATCGTATAGACCGTCGCGACTTTTGCGCTTTTCATCCTTTCCTTCGGGCTGCTTGGATAGGCGTCTTTCAACATATTTTTCACGCTTTGCGTCATCGTCCTCGCGGTCGACCCGGCGGTCCGAGCTCATGACTGCACCAAGGGCGGCACCTGCAAGACCGGCTGCAGCTGCTCCAGCAAGCGCTTTCCCAGAGGACGTGCGACCCATATTACTAAATTCCGTGTCTACAGATTCAAAGACCCTGCTTGAAACGGGTGCTACCGGTTTTGGATGTTGGAGAGGCACTGGAGCTGGCCGTGCGCGAGATGAGGCATCCTGCTGCTGAATAGAGGTTATAGAACCTCCGGCGGCATCGAACCGAGCGGGATCAGACGTAGGGACTGGGTAAACGCGTTGAAGTGGGCGGCTATCAGAAGTGGTAGGTCCACTTGGGACGACAGGGTGCTCGTACCGTCGGCTCGCCTCGTTAGAAGGGCTATCTTCCACCCTCTCAAATCCATAGGGAGTCCGGACGTGACCGCGTAGTGAATTCACAGGTCCAAAAAGTTTGGGATCAACCACGGAAGGTGTATAATAGGAACGCGTCTCTTGGCCTGGAATTGGCTCCTGTCGGGAAGCAGAATTTAGGCGAGCAGGCTTGTAGGAGTCACTGGGTGGATACGATGCTGACCCGTACGCCAGAGACAAGTCACTGTCGCTACTAGGTAGGCTGGATACCAACCCATAAGCCAGACCCGAGTCACTGCCGCTGCTGGACGATTCATCCTCCGACGCAGACTCCCACTCGGAATCATCCGAGGAAGAATGACGATAAGGTTTGGATCCCCCAGCCCCGCGATCGAGCTTCCCGCTGTTGGTAAGGCGGAACTGGTCCACGGCTACAACTGCACTAGCGACTTTAGAGGGTCGTTTTCTTCCAGCAGCCCTCAGATCTTCGCGATTTTGTTGGCTTGCGAGCTCGGCAAACTTTCTACCCAACTTGATTATCTCCTCGTCCGTCTGTTTCCGGCCGGGAGGCGAAGGCCTACGCCATTCAATCTCATCTCTCCGAGGACGGCGCCCGCTGGGGGATGTGAACTCGCGGCTCCTCCGACGTTCGATGTAACCTCTCCCGTAAGCAAGGTCTGAGTCTACAGAAGACGAGGAAGAGTTTCGACCAAAAGCGCTAGTTTTCTTTCTGACGCGACGCCTGTGCTTGCGCTCGCTTCCACTTCCGCCGGAGAAGAATTTGCGAAACCCAAAGCCGTCTCGCGGGCTTTGAGAGATGTTTAAGAGTGACGAGGAAGTAGAAGAGGAATATGATGAGCTCGACAGGACGGAAGATCGAGAGCTGGTAGGATCGGGATGCTCTTGTTCGTGATATGGAGTGGGGATGGAGACTGGAATGATTTGTTGATTGTAGAGCTGCTCTCTGGAATCCCGGCGTTCTTTGCGCCGGCGACGAGTGCTCCCGGGGCTCCGCCGGCGATGATACTCCCTGGTCATCATCTTGACCGCTTGGACTCTTGTATAGGAATGGAGTCCATCCGTGAGGCGGTTTTCAAGAGCGATGCAGGAAAGGATCAAGAGGACTTCGAATGTCGATTGTTTTGGTTTTGATTCAGCACCAACCGTTGGCTGCGTCAGCCTTCAGCGTCGGTCCCAGGACTCTACCTAGCTAACCATCTATCTAAACGAGAAACCCTGGCTGGCTGAGCGGCACTGGGCTGAAAAATGATGACCCACCCGGGCGACTAGCACACGGGATCCAGCATTATTTACTGTAGGGGGGCTGGGACTCCGGCAATGTTTAGGTAAGCTATGAGGTGTATACTTCGTTAGTATAAACTATGGGCTGATTACCTATATGTGCCACTGCAGTAACTAAGTTCTCATTGGATTGCATCCAAGGTCAATGGACGAACGTATGAAGCAAGTCCGCTCACTTATTCGCTTTCCTCTGAGCTAGTGGCATCGCCGAATCGGCTGCCACGTGAACGTTTAAATGTCTTATCATTTGCCACTCTTCAACCCTAACACAGGCAAAAGTACCCATAGAGAGAATCAAAATTGGGATTCGCTGGTTGGAGATCTGTTGGGTGGACGAGTTGATAGGCTGGGAATGCGCATCATGCGCATCATGCACTGCATCGAACCGATTCAATATTATGCCTCGGAGAGTTCACACTCGTATCGGGGCTTCCAACTTCGGAGATACTA
The DNA here is from genome assembly GCA_004155935.1 of Monosporascus sp. GIB2. Lineage (NCBI taxonomy): Eukaryota > Fungi > Ascomycota > Sordariomycetes > Xylariales > Monosporascus > Monosporascus sp. GIB2. The sequence continues at coordinate 106,399 of QJNV01000097.1, read as the reverse complement.
TCGACCCTACTGAATTCCATGATCACACAACACCAGTCTGCGCATTCTTTCTTTGACCTTCTTATGATACAAGTTGTTTCTCAAAGTAATACGTCGCGGGTCGTTATAGGACATTTAAGGCAACGTCTTAGGGCCCCATACAACCCCCAGTGGTGTTCTTTGTTAGTTACCTCCACTGAACAACTCTCTCCTCAAATGCCTCAAGCGCACACAGTAAACGGCATCTGCATTGTTGGTATGTGCTCTTGAAATATTGGGACGGCTGGTAGCCAATGAAATAATATGCATCAAATGGTTTGCGGATTACCATTGCGCTTTTAGTTAGCGTACTTCCCGTTACCGGTTACTGTGTGCACTTGTGGCAGCTGAGACGCATATGCCGTATGGGGCTAGAATGTAGACTCCAGAAGAAATTTGTATGGAATATACATTGGCATTTCGGCCCAAGATCGATTTTCCTCACTCTGTGATAGCAGCACGCCCTGGCAAAGTGATCGGTGCATGTTTACTGCCATACGAATTTGTATGGGAATTTACCTGATCCTGCGGTGGACCCGGTGGAAGTAACTAACAAAGACTTCGCCTGGGAGTGTAGCACTCGCATTCACCGACGAGGCTGGCCATTTACGCTTTGACGGAGATCAAGTCTGAGAAGTACGCAAGGCTTGTCCATATTCGGTAAGAATTCCAAGGAGACAACGATGACCTTCATCACAGAAAATGAGCCATCTACTCATTTGAGGTGTCGCTTTAGATACCTGCAGTTAGATAGTTGTCATGTTAGACGGCAACCGACTTCTGTATCAGTTATGCAGCTTTTGGTAGGCCATATGAAGAAACGGCGAAAGACGTCTCGAAACGACACTGTCTGGTATTCACCAGCAATCAGTCTTCCCAAGCCAGGCACAAGAGGGTAGAAGAGCGACCATGTAAACAGAAACGCAAAATAATGTTACCCGGCACTGATATAATATCGGCTATTATGTAGGCCCGTGTTCTCGGCGGTTCCATGAGCAGTCCATGGAGCATTTCGCAAGAAAGAGATATGTTATGCGACGGCCACGTTCATAATTTCTGAGACTTGGCACACATGGGCCACTTTGACCTTTCTATGGAGCCCTAGTAAGTGCACGATTAGGGGATGCAAGTCTCAAGCAAGGGGCTTCTATTAGCCATCACTTATTTAATAGTTTTATCAGCAGCTAATCACGATGCCTTATCATTGGCCCATGAGATCAATTGCATTGATTAATTCTCAACGTAGCGTCGGGGGATGGCTTTGAATGCTTCCGACCAGGTCTCATCACTCATTAGCACCATAGACTAGGTACCTACTTCGTCTGTTTGATGGCTAAGGTCATAAGGGAATCTACTCCGTAGTAAGCTACAGATAATAGATCGGAAATTCCAACAGGAAGAACCCTGGGACTGGGTTTCTTTCAGTAACATATTACAGGGATGTTTCTTAGGTAGGTATTTATCTAGGTTTCTAGCCACATGTCTGGACAACTTTACAAGTACTGGACGGTATGCACTACCTAAGCCAACAAATTATCTGGCAATTTTCAACTATCCTCCCCTGCAAGACATCGCCGTTGAGGGCTTGATATTTGACTTGATTTTGATACGAGAAAGCGAACTTAATAAATTCAAGATCCCACGGACGAACCGATTGTAGACCGTCGTCGGTCCTCGTGGCCTCCGAAGAAAAAAAAAAAAGAAAAGTTCTTCCAGCGCAACGTCCACGTTACATTGTCTCCAGATTAGGTACGTTGAATTGTCCTCTCGTGTGTATGTATGTAATCCCCCTTCGTCCTGCACGGTGTATCATAGGCCACGGTAAAATTTCCTCAATGTGGGACTGCCTACATACTTGGGGCAATGGACAATATACGAAGAATAATTTGGCCTTTGGGGTTACCGAGTACAGCTAGCTAAACGGCCTCGCACCTTAGCCTAGCACATGTTTTCCAATATCGCCCGGCGGTCGAATCGAAACGGTGTCATCAAGAAGACATACCGCAATATACAATACATGCCTACAACGTCCTCTTAACCTGAAGCAAGCACAGCTGCCCTCGATAGATATTTGCGACAAGGAAGGGGAATAGGCACGGAGGGAAAGGGAAAAGCGAGACCCTCGTCAAGAGACATATTCCCTTTTGTCTCTGAACATCCTATCAGCCGCTGCAAATCCTTTGTTCCGTTTTATTACCCGGTTCTCTGCGGCTTGGGCCCGTCGGTAACAAACCTCATTTCTCCGTATCCTCCGAGCTCGCGCCCCTCTCTCGCTGCGATTCAACGCCTCCTCAAAGTCACCGGCCGATTTCCCGTTAGCACAATCATACCGTCGCGAACCTGGCGTCCATAAAACCCGGTTCCGAATCCGCCTCCTCATCCTTCAGCAATATCCCAGCGCAGTCACATCATAGAAGGCGATCATCCGCTTCTGAACTGGGGGCTACAGGTGCGGGCCATCGCCCCTCTCGAATAGATCTCGGGCCGCGAGCCCAATACCCTCAGCCCTTTCTCAGCCCTATCCCTGGTATGTCGATAAAGCCTCACCCTTCGGTCGCGTTCCCTTTGGCTTCGCTGTTCAGCTTGCTCAGTTGCGGCTAACGAGACTCTTGTTCCAGGTACGCCGAACACAGCTATGTCGTTGAGTCGGAGTCCTTCGCCTGTTCCCGGTGGGGGGTGGTCTTCCCCAGGGCTGAATATCAACTCGAGTGGTCGGTCGAGTCCGGCGAAGGCCTCGTTCTCGGGCCCCAACAATGGCCACGTGACATGGGAATCCGCGAGACTCAAGAGCCAAGGCGTCACGGGCTACCCGTCATTCTCGACCCAGAACCAAGGTTTCTTCACGCGCCACATGCGCCGAATATCGCGCAGCCTGCCATCTTTCAACACCGACACCCATGACAAGTACGCAGAGAAGGAGAAACTGGGACGAGGGAGGTGGAATATCGCGAACATTCCACTACTCGGCCGAGCAGGAAGAAGACTGGCGCGTACAAGTAGGAAGACCAGGATACGCGCTTTGATAGTGGCAGTATTGTTACTGTGCTACACCCTGTTCTATATCACGCGTGAGTGTTCTTCTATACGGCTTCGCGGCACGATTACTAATTGGCGGCACAGCGCTCTGCTACTACTGGAGAAGGGCAAGTTGGGGAGGGGGCGGGGAGAAATTCGTCATTATTCTCGCTGCAAACATAGGAGGCGGTGTATTGGAATGGAAAGGCGCCCGCGAATGGGCCATTGAAAGAGACAGCGTGAGGAATAAACGAAAGTACGTCGCAAGATGGGGCTACGACCTCGAAATTGTGGATATGAGCACCAAAAAGCGCTACGCCCACGAGTGGCGCGAGAGTTGGGAAAAGGTGGATAGCATCAGGAATGCCTTCAGAAAATACCCCAAAGCCGAATGGTGAGTCTGGATAAAACTTACCCTCACAAGGAGATCGCCATACTAACCTTGCACAAGGGCCTGGTGGTTGGACCTCAACACTTACATAATGGAACCCTCCTACTCCCTCCAACACCACATCTTCAACAACCTAGAAAAGCATGTCTATCGCGACATCAACCAGTACAACCCCCTAAATATTACTCATCCGATTCAAGCCAACTATCTGGATCCCGAGTCGCAAAGCCCTGTAGGGGACGGGAACATCGACTCGGTGAATCTTATCCTACCGCAAGATTGCTCGGGATTCAACCTCGGCTCGTTCTTCATGAAGCGTAGCGACTGGACCGACCAAATTCTGGACGTCTGGTGGGACCCCGTAATGTACGAGCAAAAACACATGGAATGGGCGCACAAGGAGCAAGACGCTTTGGAACAGATGTATAAGTCGCAGCCATGGATCCGAAGCCACACGGGTTTCATCCCTCAGAGGCTCATTAACAGCTTTCCTAATGGAGCTTGCTCGGAACACGGCGTGGACAGTCGCTTCCACTATAACCAGCAAGACCGGGACTTCGTGGTGAACATGGCCGGCTGTGAATGGGGCCGGGACTGCTGGGGAGAGATGTACAACTACCGTGAGCTCAGCTACCACCTGAACCGAAACCCCTGGGAGCGCTTTAAGGAAGACCTCGTTGCGGTTCTCTGGTTCAAAATCACCGGCCACAAGATCGACCTGAAATGAATGGTTACGAGGCACAGGTCTTTCAACATTCTATTCTGGCACGCTGGTCGGATTCCTTGACCTGGAGCACCTTTGGGATTGCATTTTATTTATTATTCATATCCTACCGTCTTCAACTACGTTCTCGGCTTGTGTCTTCGACCGGACTATCAACAGTGTCTGCCGGCAGAGGAGTTATATCCGTTCCAGGTTCGGCAGGATGACGCGCTGAGATCGTCGATGGGTTGGCGGACGGGCTTTTACAATTTACTTTCAACTCTGCATCGTCGCCTGTGAACATGGCGGTCTTTCGGCAGAAGGCTTATCTGGGATGAGATATGGAATAGGAAGATTATTAATGGTTCATGTCCATGATGTGTATGTACTATGTGTACTGTAGACTTTTTTCTAAAAGAACAAGTTACACGACAGTGTCCCAACCATCGCGCATTCTTCCCTTGGGTGTGTTTCGCCTGGAGGTGTCACGGTGCGATGAATGGCAAGACAACATTTCGCTCCGTGAGCTGCCACAAGGGTCCATCACCGTATGACGAGCCCTCCCGAGTAGCGAGGTAATACCAGTTACGCCGAGATCCGAGCGAATACGGCCAGCTGGTAAGCACCAGACTCAGAGGGTGAATATAGCCGTTATATATACTGCATTCCTCTGTCTCCAGGCGAAAGCGGGACTCCAAGACAACGTACCACCTCAAGCAGAGTCTAGAAGTAAGTAAAGAGGGGAGCTTATTAACATTAGACAAGTGCATGTGATACAGATCGGTCTTTCCAACCCATAACGATGTGTCTTATCAGGCACATTTTCACCCGACTAATTATAATTTCAGATCATACAAACATCTGCAGGATCTTAGGCTACCCGAGCACCGCGCAGACTGAAGATGATTGCCTAGTGTTGTTTTTAAGGAAGTCCAAGTGAGAGGTAAATAGGCGATGATGGCCAATCACGTCGTCTCCACCCTGCCGTTTCTAACGCGAGTCCCCGGCCTATGGGCGGCAAAGGGGGTTGCTAGCCGACCCCACACTGTCCGATTTGGGAAAACTGCGTACCATTGATTGGTTCCCGTCAACCCAGGATAGTTGGAAAAATGACCCTGTTTCGAAACTCAATTCCCCAGCCACGCTTGGGAAATCTCATGTCAACTTCACCTTATCGTCTGGGCAGCATCTCGTCAGACATGTTAACGCTACGGCTCACGCGGCGGATCGTAGATGGCTGGCTACCTAGGCAGGCATCCAGCCCCTATCTGACATGGGCTGTTTGCTTGATTGTGGTGTTCGGTTAAGGGGCACGTCTAGTTTCGGGCAAGACTTGTAGATACCTCAGGTAGCTAGGTCGTTTCTTCCGTTTTCTGGCGTCTAAATAGACGCCAGACAACGACTAGAAAGCGGCAGGATGGGCTCTTTGCTCATCAGGCTCTTTATATACCTGCCTAGGTACTTAGGTACTCAGGTGACCCCTCTGATCAAACATTCAAGTATATTAGAGTGCAGGTGATTGTCACTTCCCAAGCAAACAAAACCTCTGGCTTAACTTCAAGTCACGGTTGTCTATACAGTGTTCGAGGGAGTCTGTCCACCCTTTGGTATTCGCCTACATAATAGGTCGTGACTTCTGCGGCCCTGTGACCACTTTTCTGATTCACACGTCTTTCATTGCTTGTGCAACGCTTCGGCTGCCTCTCCGAGTTTCTCAGATACAGTCATATTGTCTCGAAACTATTGTCCCTTTGTGGAATCCGCTCATTGTCCCGGTCCTGCTGTTGTCTGGCAACAATACGCAGACCTCGGTCCAGACACCTTCTTTCAGCAACCACGCTTCTTCGACCTTCATTTATAGGGCCTTGAGGGCTCCCTTCTTTTGACTACATCGGCAATCTAGCACCGACTTGTCGTTACTTCACTCATTCCCGTCCTGCTTACAGCCATCAAAGAAAAGGCATACCAAGAACTCCTGGTTCGAGCTCACGATCATTATACCGAATCGCAACATGACTTTCACCAAAATTTTGAGATTTACTAGCCTCTGCGCCCTGGTGGCCGCGGCTCAGGCAGCCTATTCCATTCGCGACTCCTACAACAAGACCAACTTCTTCCAAGGATTCGAATTCTACAGCGGCCCGGATCCGACACAAGGCTTCGTCAAGTACCAGACCGCCTTCGAGGCTAACGCCGCATCTCTCGCCGGCTACGCCAACGATGCCGTGTACCTCGGCGTCGACTCCAGGGCGCCAAACCCCGTCGGGGGTCGCGCATCCACCCGGGTCAACACCAAGAACAAGTACACCAAGGGCTTGTTCGTCGCCGACATCGCGCACATGCCGTCGTCTACATGCGGCGTCTGGGCGGCGTACTGGAGCTTTGGCGATGGCTGGCCCGGTAACGGGGAGATAGACATTATCGAGGGTGTGAACCGCAACCGCTCGTCGACGTACACGCTTCACACGAGCGAGGGCTGCAGTTTCCAGCAGGGCGACTGCAACAGCCCCGGCGACGGCACCAAAGGTTGCTCCAACCCCCATGACGAGACCCAACTGTACGGCGACGCATTCAACGAGATTGGCGGGGGCATCTACGTCACCGAATGGACCAGCCAGGCGATCAGATTCTGGTTCTTCCCTCGGACTGGAGAGGTGCCGCAAGACATAACGGCCGAAAACCCCGACCCGAATACGTGGGGCCCCCCGGCGGCGACATTCTCGGGCCCCGGTTGCAACATCGACCAGCACTTCAAGGAGCACCAGATCGTTTTCAACACCGCTCTTTGCGGACAGTGGGCTGGCCGGGTGTTCGGCTCCGACCCGGTCTGCGCGAGCCAGGCGTCCACCTGCGAGGAGTTCGTCGCCGCGAACCCCGAGAAGTTCAGGGAGGCGTACTGGCTGGTAAACTCGGTGAAGATCTACCAGCAGGATGGCGGCAGAGCGGCGTCCGTGCCGAAGAGATTTAAGGCATAGGGGGTTTCAGTCAGCGCGCGTCTAGGATGGAAGGGGGGAGAGCGGATTTGATGTAACATTCGCATATTAGGGTAAGCGAGGCGCTCTATAGACGGATGGCTCTTTGATTAAATGCTTTCTGATTCCCGGAATAGAGAATTTGACTGGAATTCGTGTTAACCAGAGAGAGAGCAAGAGACATAAATATGTGAAGCTGCCTACCTACGTTGAGATAGGCCTGAACATGATCCGTTATAGAAACTTTTCGAGATCCAGTGAAGACTCGTCCACGTTAACAAGACCGTGGAGGTTATCGCGTTGGAGGCCGACCTCTCTGATTCTCACGATATAACCGCTGCTTCCTAAACACCCTCACTTCCTTCTCACGGACTTGCAAATCCAAGTGCGAATTTATTTCCCGTATGTCCTTTGCCACTATCCATGCTCTCGAACTGTAGTCCCTTCGATATGTACCCCCACGTAGTTCCTAATCCGTCTGCAACGACGTTTGTAGCACCCGAAACTAGCCATAAGACTGTCGGACTCGTGTGCTCTCGTGATGACTTCTCGGTCGCCTGGCCTTCACTTCGATGGTTATCAGCTGCGAGCGTCTTCCGTACCTATGGCTCGGGTGTGGCGGACCGCACGCAAATAATTATAGTAACGGTCTCAAGTTCTGGGGTGGTGAGGCAAAGCGTCATGGATCGCGAGAGGTGTGCCTAAGCAGTCTCATCTAGTTATTTGCATGCGGTTTCCATGTAGCTATCTCATGCAGCCCCCGGGCGACCAGATCGGGATCCCTTGGTGGGCACCCATATAGCAACAAAACAAATGTAAATAGCGTTGTCAGTTTTCGACCTGTCTGGTGCCGTGCGCGACTTCGCGGTGGCTGACATATCTTGATAATGGCGTTGGGGAGTACTGCGCGAACCGGCTCCTTGTTCTTTCGAACGCTTCCCGCTGTACCGTTGCTCTTAAAGCTCTTCGTCATCAAGCTAAGTGGTTTTTGGCGGCCGTCACTTATACCGCTTGTGTTTCCTCTAGCCAGAACAGGTGCTGCAGCAGTCTTGTCGCTGGACGTGGCGAGTTCCTTTCCTTCGGCAGGGTCTTTTCGGGGTGCCCTCGTTCCGAGATACTTCTATATAACTCCAACGTCCTTGCCGTGACCTCAAGCGATGAACTAGGTGATGAGGATATAAAAGGGGCAAAATTCTAATCGCGGAGCAAACGGATCATCAAACGGACGATCACATGTACGAAAAGTTAACTAAGTTGTACCTACTTAATCACGACGGCTTCAGGTTCGTGCTATCGGATGGGTTTCCAAAAACCTCACCCCCATAAGGTCGAAGTGTCACCGAAGATGCCACCCACCTAGGCCGTATATTTGTATATTCGATTCGCCTGGCCTGACAGACCTTGGCACCAAAGGATACATTTCATAGTCACTTTGCTGCTACATACAATTCGTTGTACTTATCTTCACGAGCTATCACTGATAGCTATTGTATTGACTTGCTCGATCCGAATCCCGTTATAAAAGGGTTTTCCAATAATAGCAGCCATACCAGGTTAGTGCGTCGACCTCGATTATGAGCCAGAAGACACTACCATGTCAGGGACTGAGACGGAGAGGGGAAATGCCACTGATTAGAAGAGTTCCCTTTATGAATCAACAAGCTATTTGCGTACAATTTTTCTGCGTTACCCATATGCATAATCTCAGGCACACCTCCAGGCAATCATTTCCCGACACATATAAGCGTGGATGCTCCCCGTAAAATGGCATGACTCACTAAGACCTCAACATCCAGTTAGCGAAATAGCGGTCGCTCCACGAACGCACCCGCGTCCGGTGATGTGGTCCCCTTAATCCTACCAGGTTAATCATCGGCGACATTGGCCCCTACTCGAACCTCAACTTCGAACGCTCTTTCTCCTGCATAAGCGAACGTCGATGCGGATGCCTCCACTTGACTGGCCTCGAACACGCACTTGTGGTTAGAGGCCATTTTTCCGTTTCGGAGCTTCTTCCACAGCTCGTGGAGGAAATGTTCCGGCTCAAAAGCGTGTCCGGTCTGCGTCACCGGCTTCCACACGGACGGGTCCGTCCAGAGGTAGACCCATGGGACCCTCCCCTTTATACTGTCTACGGTGATCTGACCTTTGGCGTCAACCTCCGAGCTGTTAGCATATCGCACGCCGACCGCTAGGAGGCACTCGAATCGCTTGCGGTAAGAGGGATTGCGGGAGTCGCCCTCGACTTCGAGCCGCACATAGCCTGTGAGGGACTTGGCACTGGGCAACATGAAGACGCTCCTCGTCACGTCCCACAGCTCCTCCGGCTCCACCCCCAGGATCTTCGCCGACGACGGCAGCCGGACGTGCAGCGACAGGTGGTACTGCGCGCGGATCGAGTTGAGCTGCGCCTGCGTAAGATCCTTGGCGGCGAAGAATCGCGAGAGCCGCAGGTAGGGTGGGTTGTACCTGTCGTCTCTGGGCCGCTTGGAGGAGGCATGCACGTTCCGGGGATCCGCGCGCACGAAGCCGTTATTCATCGTCTTGTGCAGGACGATGCTAATCCGCGATGCCGGGCCGCTACCGGAGGGGTCGAAGTCTAAGCACTCAAGGTTCAGGAGGTAGCCAGTGCGCGGCTTCTTTAAGACCTGCAGCCGGCCCTCGAACCGCACCCCTCGGTTCGTGATCAGGAAGTCGTTGTACGAACCGTACCTCTTTAAAGAGGTCGCGTAGCGGCCGCACTACAACATCCGGAGTCAGTAAATGCGCTATCTGGTCAATTTGGTGAATAATCGGGAGTCGTAAGACATGTTTCGGGAGCTATCGACTCCCGAAATTCCGCATTTGGGAATTTGTGCCCTCGAACTACAGAAGATGGGGGAAGAAATAACTCCGGGAATTGCTCACGTGTGCGAACTCGCGCGGGCTGCGAGCCAGCAGCCCCCGGTACTCTTCGTCTCCGTTGTCATCCCCGCTGCTTCTGCTGCTGTTGTCGGACGTGACGGTCGTGGTGGACTTCCAGGCGAAGATGGAGCGGTCGTGATTGTCCCTGATGAGCTCCTCCTGGAGGCGCCTGAACGCCTGCCAGCCCTCGCCGTAAATCATGGGCATGTTGATGCCGAAGATCCCGAGCAGGCAGTACGCCTGGTCCTCGACCCGCCCGGTCTGCCTGTGCGCGGCCCACGACATCCGCCGCGCGATGCATTCATTGTGGACTTTGTCGCCGTCCATCAGCACCTCCAACGGTATATTTGTTATCTTGTACAGCAGCCCCTGCAGTCCTTGCTTGGTTCCGCAGCGCTTCCACTCCCCGTCGAAGAATTGCATCTTGCGAGGGGCGATCAGCTCCTGCAGGGTCCAGCCTCTCGTGAAGTATCTGCAAAGAGGGAGCTGTTGTTCCAAGTCGCCGTGGCCCGGCAGGTCGTGCAGGTAGGCATAACACACCGTGGCCTCCCTGTACCACTTGAACATGGAGTTGATGGCCTCGGCCAGCTCGGCGCTGCTCTTCTTGTCGATGCAGCACGTGTCCACCCAGCAGTAGTCCAAGGGCGGCTTCTCCTTTCGAGCATACGCGCAGGCGTTGCTGATCTTGGCGAATCCCTTCTTGTGTCGAATTGTCCCGAGATCGAGATCGCAGAACTCCTGGAAACTGACCTCGTGCCCTTCTTCCCAGCAGTGTGACAGTATCGCATATGGCTTGCCTTCCACAATCGCATCAGTCACATACTCCAATTGGAGTGTGTCAGTCCTAATCAACCACATGGCTACTACCGTATTGCCTGAAGTCAACAGAGAAACACTGCCAGTTAGCAGTGTCGGCTCAGCATTTACCAATGAAATGACTTCCGGGGCGGCAATGACCGTTGAATCAGAATGACATTTCAGAGGAACCGCTAATAAGTATGAGCTGAGCTGACTTCCATATTGACCTGCATATGCACGGGAATTGTTCTGAACCAACACTTCCTCTGCCAAGCTTGGCAGCGATTCACCTATTGGGCATACAATACACAGAGGTATTTAATGTTAGTTTCTCCACCAAGCCTACAAGATATTGGAATTGGCTAGAATGTTAGACCCCATACAATTTGTAGGGAAAGTAACATTATTCACCTTCTACTGTTCCTATTAGTGTTATAACAGCGTTTTTCGCGTTAAATAAAACGGAATAACTTCAACAGGGAGCTTACTTAAGCTGCCATTGCGTTATTGAATGCTTTGGGACTCACCAGCGTGGCTCTCCTTTGTGTTTATGATCCCCAATGTCGATTTAGTTCCTGGACCTTTAATCTCTGCTATCAGGCATTACGGTATCATACGTGTTACACACAGCCTTGTCTTGAAGTCACAACTCCCAAGTCGACTTATCCATTTTGAGACTCAGACTCATCCCCAAAACGCAGTCCATACTCAATCTCACGGGACAAAACGTTCCTACCCAGATGTTTTGAGCGGAGTGCACAAAGATGTACTTCAGCCCGCGGTACCTTAAAGGAAGTTGTATACCTGCTATAATGGCCAGCCCAACTAAATTGCGGCCTATCGGTAGGGATCGTCGGAATGTTGCCCGATACTTATTCTCACGACTGAACCATATGGTGGCAGGGATCGTTCCCAACATATCCACATAGAGTTGCCCGGCCAAGTTCAACCACCGGCTACGGACGTCTCTAGGTTCTTTTGGTGAACATCCAAAGCACCGGTCTACCGATCCAGTCAAACATGAAAGCAAGACGACGCCCCTTGGGATCGAGAAACCGAGTATCTGAGGATAGATGCAGTGTTGCCTTGGCTTCGACCTACCCTTCAGCCGCTATCTGCTATATAAAGCGACTTAACAAGAGCCTGCTGGAATCGGGAACATCATACTTGATCATCGATACGAGAGGTCAACGAGAGCGGTGTGTGCCATAGCCTTAACAGTTTTCACAGGTGCCACTGTTCCGTGTGCTGCTTTATGTTCCACCACACAATGCTGTCCTTGTAGCAGCAATTGCCGTATATTATAACGTCGAAAGTCAAATAACACCTACTAAGAAAGTAGTTCCCGTTCAGCCGTATTAGGGAGGTCCTGATATGTAACGTTAGGGGCATGGTCGCTTAACTCCATCTACATGAGTGAGGACAGTGGCTGGGCCGCCTCATCTGCATTATACAGCCTCTTAAGACATTGCTTTTGAAACCAACCTAAAGCATATCGATGGCTCCGGATATCGAAATTGCATGGATACCTATTGCAAAGTAAGACACGAGATCTGGCGGATCAAAGCCGAGAAGTGTGCATGAAGATAGGTTTAGCGCTACAGAGCTTGGTCCGTGCGCGATACATCAAGTTGTAGCCTCACGTCAGGCGTGCAAGCTGTTGCCTTGTATTCTATCTGAACTTCCCGCACGCGTTTTCTCTTGAAGGTAATCTGATTTGAACCCAGACTGCTCTTGTCCGGGCTTTCAGAACAAGGGAAGAGAAAAAGACTGTACGTGAGAAAACCTTCTAAGTTGCAAACTACTTGGCCTGCACTCACCCCTCCCCCCCCCTTTATCATAGCGGCGCCGACTGCCCAAATTCCGTGCTTGCCTCCTTGTTGGCGATTCTCTACCTTCTTCTTGGCCATCCCATGTGCCCTCCTTTCCGTGGACGTTTCTGTTGTCTCCTTTCTGCCGGCAATTTTGTACCTCTTTCTTGGCAGAGCGCTGGTCCGTCCAAGTACATGACTTCCCCTTAATCGGCGAAGCATCGCTCCACCTATTCCGTACCTATCTCTTCGTCCGCAAGGCACTGCTCCGTCCAGATTTGATGTTTTTTCTTCAAGCAACGTATTTCCTAAACTCCCTAGGTACCTCCTTTTATCGGCTTAGCACCTCCACCAAATTCTACACATATCTCCCCTTATAAGCGAGGCTCTATTTATTCGGACTCTGTATCTCCTTTTCTATCACTGAAGCCTCGCTGCCACGGATTCCGTACCCACCTTTTTGTCGCCGAGATACATACCACCTGGACTCCATAACTACCTTCTTGGCAGTGAAGCGCCGCTCCACCTAACTCCGAACGTCCGTTATGCCGGCGAAGTACTACCGGTATTCTGCTCAGGCTTATATTGATCTTTTCTTGACAACCTGGATTCCGTACTTGCCCCTTTTTTCGGCGAGCCACTGCTTCCTGCAGATTCGGTGCCTGCCCCTTTATTAGCGAAATAGGACCCCACCAAATCCCGTACGGTCCTCATTGTCGGCGAGACACGGCCCCACCCGGATTCCTCAGCATTCACTGGCAGCAAGAAACCACAAACACTCCGACAACCGCGTTTGCTGGCACCTGACAAAGCCCTATTTCTCCAACATCGAAACAGTTCAATCTTCTTGACAAGACCAAACTCCTTCCTGCCAAGCATTGTCTTGATTGCCTTCAACACTGGGACCTTGATCTCTTCTTGGCACTTGCGGATATCAGTTCCGTCTTGGTTTCTTGTTATTAGTATTGGTCGCCAACCTCCTGTCCTCTAGGCCATCGCGCGGTCTATCTATCTTCCCTGGGACGGCTTTTGTCCCATAGATGTACTGGCCACCTCCACCTAGTTCTTTACTAGGCAGTCACCAATCCTGGATGCTGGGTATCGTTGGCCTCCCTAGGGCCTGTCTGTTGCCGTGCCTCTCTATATTTCGGATTATTAAGTTCTAGACTTTGGTTGTCGACCTCCTCACCTTTGATTATCGACTTCTACTACCTAATTGTGGATAGGCCGTCTATTGATTGGATCATCGACCCTGTTGGCGTTGAACTTGTAGTCCGTCCATTCGCAGTCGCCTACAATCAGTCTCCCACTACTCTCTGGATTGCCAGCGTCTTCTTGTTAAGTAACTACGATCGACGACCCCCCTTATTCATCGTGTAAGGGTTTGTCTGTCGCTTGGCTCATTGGTTGCCAAGGAAAACTGACCCCTATATCCCATTTTAAGGTTCGCGAAGCACTATATGTGACAACTACTTCAAAAATGGATTCCACTACGTCGCCCCAGAAAGATCAGGGAAGCCTTCTCGATGCTGCTGTTCAGAGAATGCTCAGAAACCAACCAGGTCGCCAGGTGCCAGGTTATAGCAGCCATGAGCGTGAAATACGGGATAGCGCACGCTTGGAGAGTCTGTCGCTAACTTCATACACGGGAGACACACGAATTATCATCCAATTCCCGGAGGCTTTGCGTTCGGTCGGCTGTAACGGCAGAGTTTGGCGAACGAAAGAGTTCTACATGAACTCCAAAGATTTATTGGCAACCGGTTCCTCGGTCTTTGCCGAACTGCTCTCCCCTGAGCGACAAGCTCGCACAAAACGTCGGCTGCGGATACCTAGTGATTCGACAGCATTGGTTCTGGACCTGACCCCGCCGCTTGAAGGAGATGAATTGGCTTCACAGCTTGTTGAACTCTCCTTACCATCTGGTGTGAAACACTGGTGGACGGCCGAGGATAGACTTGGGGTTTCTAGATATCTTGTATCTGGACACGACGACAGCTGCCCTCAACATCAAGTAGTTGATGTCAAATGCCAAGTGGTTCCTGGCTATGTACCGATTACGCCCCAAGAAGGCGAGACCACGGGGATACTTGATCTGGCTGATATTGTACCGTCGGCCTCACGGGATATAGCTGAATACTGCCCGATCCGCCACCGGGCGAACATCATACGTTTGTTGCTGGCCATCCAAGGCGAGGATCTGGTACTCAACTCCGCGCCGCGCGTCTACACACTGGTTGGGATTGCGAAAATCCTGGACTGTGTCGATGTTCTTGTAAGCAACATACCCGTTCAGGGTTTTGGCAGCTTGATCATACTAACTTGTTGACAGCGGGATTCTGTCTTCACCTGGCTGATGGCCCAGCCTAATACAGAGCTCATGGACATAAACCCAGAGATCGCCTTACACATGGCCTGGACCTTGCGAATCGTCGATGTGACGCGCGCGACATTCCAGGTCCTGGTGGCAGAACGCGCAATCGAAGCCCTCAGTCCCCAGTTCGATGAAACCCGCGCACAGCGGCTCACTATTTTCGGTCGTCCTCGCCAAGAGCTCTCCGATGAGTTGAAGAACATAGTGGAGCACGCGACTCAAAGCTTCGTTGACCGAATCAAGGAAACACATAAGGTTCTGGAGTCTGAACGGATCTTCGACTGGTTAGGTATCCCAGAATGGTACAAGCTTCGTCAGGTTGACGACCTAAGCCACGGTGTCGAGGAATTGCAACTGCAACGGATCATTGTGGTCTCAAAACTACTACAATACATGAAGAAGGCCCTTAGCTCTGAGTTCTACACCAAAAATATCCAACGTTTTGAAAGCGATGACCGAAACCGATGCTGTTATATCCCACGAACTAAATTTGTGTCGACCTTGAATATATATGCGGAGTTGTCACCAGTCCAGAAGCTTCTGACGCCTGTGTACTGGCAAGACCTCGCCAACAAGGTCAATGACTGGGCTACCTTCAGGGATTTCTCGTGCGTGACGTTGGGGCGGACGACTTTAGAGCAGGATGTGATGACCTTCAATGCAGATTATGCGCTATACGCTTCCCAGAACGCTGGCATTGGTGCTCCAATCCCGTCTGATACGGAAGTCGACCAGGAGCGCCTCCCCCAGCATTTCAACTTGAGGGAATTTCATAGCCAGTTGTGTGTGGCCATTCGCAACCTCGCAGGACAGTGGACGGCTCCTGCGCTCGAGGTCCCCTTGGTGCGGACACGGCACATAAACCTCTGTCTGTCCCAAAACGAATTCAAGTACTTGCCGCTTTGGGCGGGCGGAGACGACGATGGCTCAGGTGGCGTCTTCCAGGAGCTTCCGGTACCTGATTGTGAGGCCGGCTCCGCACCGGTCGGGCCTGGTCCCCTGTACAACACCGGAGGCACGGTCGCGAGCGACGTTTCTAGCATTGCCCAGTCCGCTCAAACGTTGTCTACCAGAGACAATGACACGAATACCGAAACGGAGACCCTGACGGCTGGCCGCTCCGTCGCTGCCGTGCTATCCGCGAGCGCCGGCGCCAGCACCGTGTACGGGGACGAAGACGGGGAGTCGTCTGTGTGGACACCGTCGTTCACCCCTAGCGAGGGCACACTGGACGGAGACGACGACGGGGAGGCCTGGTCCGACGCGGATGACGAGGACGCTGTATGATCGATCGACCGCTGCTGCACGAGGTAAGCTAGTTTTTACGCTTGCCGGCCGTGACACATCGGATCTGTTCTCACAGCATGGTGGTCTTCCGTCTGAGAAGATTTAAGACTTTCGAAAACACGCTTCCACCCATCTAGATTACGACCTACGATTGTACGAGGTACGGATGGATATGTCGGGTTTGGCATGAACTTCATGAGGAAGAGATGAGGTGTGTTGGTCTCAGGCTAGAGGCCCATTATTCAAAGAACGAGCCAGGAACATACGACTTCCGGCCGGATTAGATGTTGGATTTGCAACGACCTAACTAAGAAGAAAACTGTGTTATTGTTGAGGACCACGGGAGAAAGATTACGAGGCCGCCAGAGAGATTGTCTACGAGACCAGTGATGGCTACCAAACGAGGAAGCTTCGCTGCATGTATTCTACCGCAATCGGCAATAAAAGGAAGGCAGGCTGAGGACAAATGTATGTAAGCAAAGCTAATGAGTGGACTCTGCTTCGTATTGAGCAGGTTCAAGAGACGTCTTATTATAGATACCTTGTTATAGACTAGGAACGCGAGGCACTCTAATAGATATGGCGGGATAGCCAGTCTGGAGCTCCCGAGTCACAGGCAAGGAATGCCGAAGCGAAAAAGAGGCTTGCATTCATAACGGGGTGTCGTTGATCTACCCCGCTAGCTCTATGCCTACCAGAGCTCAGTGTGCACACTAACAAGCGGCGCTCACGAACGGTTCTAGCCAGCTACTATACGTCGGTAATGCAGAAAAGCAAATGGAGGTATCATCGCGAAGCGAAAAAAAGCACGCCAGTCCTAGCCGATCCACCGGCAGTCCCAGCTCTGTAGTGTGGCATACCGTGTCGACAAACCCCAATATAGTTTGCATTCCGTTTCCTTTCAACGCCGAGTTTTTCCATGCGTAAATGCAGCTGGTGTCCAGTCAAATCTTTAACGATATCCTCCTTTATAGGTTCCCATCCGCTCCTCTCCGGCGACGCAGTCTTAGCTCGTGATTACATCGGCGGATGCCAGCATGAAACTTCAAATGCAAGTGATAGGAGGCATGGGACAACAATGGCTTGAGAGATCCTCAGAGCCAGTCATCGTCGCCCTCCGCGTCTGCCTCCACCACTTCTGTACTCGGCTGTTTACGAGGACGACCCCGGGGCCTCGGTTTGGAGTTAGACCGTGGGCGTTTCTTTCTACCGCCAGGCGTGTTCGCTGCTTTCCTCTTGCGGCCCCGCGGATCGGGAGCAGCCTCATCGTCGTCATCTTCGGCTTCTGGAGTGTGAGGATTACCTTCGGCATCAAGTTCGTCTTCTTCGTCGACTTTAACCTCATTGTCGATATTTAATAGCTCGACGAAAGCCCTGCATTGCTCTATCATAGACTCGCGCGAGTCTAGCCCATGCATTATCTTATCTATGTCATCCCAGAATTTGTCTCCCGTGACGCCCTGAACTTTCACAGGGGCTTTGCTCAGGTCCTTAGCAACGCCTTTACTTTTGGTCTCGCGGCGGGTACTGAGTCCGTATAGACGGCGGAGATATGTACGAGTTTCCCATAGAGCAAGGAGAATAACTGCACCAGAGCTCAATTGGCGAAGCCGCCGAGCATCGACGCAGGTCTCTACAGGGGCTGCAGTTTGGCTCTCACCATCGGGCGGTTGCTGAGAACCCGAGATAGGATCCATCCGAACTTGAAAGACTTCCGACTCAATGACCTGAGCGATCCCCGAACCTGTCTTGGTGACAAGTTTTTCCATAGCAGCAACAACGGCTTGGAGCTCGCCGATTGTAATGTACTCGAAGAAGGCAACGTTCTCGCTAATGAAACGCGAGAACTCCACGTGAGCGGGCACCGGCAAATCCACGTCGAGCTTCGTCACGTCGAAGTCTACGAGGCCGACGAACTTTTCCAGGAAGCGAACGCGATTTTTAGACTTGCTGATCTTGAGTACTTCGATGAGGAGATGCAACTTTGCGGTGAACGGCTCTTCTGTTGCACCCCGCACATTTTTAACGACGTCCCGCTGATACTGGAAAGCTGACTGCACAGCTTTGGCGTACTCTCTCTCTAAAACCGTTTCGTGCTTCTCATGGAGCGCTCTGTGCTCGTGATATGCAAGCTCACTGATCTTGGCGATGGGACAGGTTTCCAACGTAATCAAGGTGACGCCCGTCTCCTTCGGATGCACCAGCCCTTGACGGTTGATGGATGCTAGTACTTCCATGGCCAGAAAAGCATGCTCGTCCTGGGTAGCAAGCGCTATACGAGTGATCTCCTTCAGGAAACGCTGGGTAGTAGCGCTAGCTACATCATCGAAGCTAGTGCTGCCCATAACTTTCAGGTCTTTTTTCACTGGCTCTTTAGCGGCGGCGCCGGATGCTGCAGCCTGTTCTGACCGCTTCTCTTCCGCGAAAAGAAATTCCTTCAGCGATCGAAGGACCATCGATTCCAAGACGGGATTCCGCTCGTCAAACACTTGCTGAAAGGTCGTGTAGACGTTGGCGGAGACAAAATTCCTGGGATTAGACTGGCAAACGAGGCCAACAGCGTCAAGTGCTGGTCTTCTTACATCTTCCGGTTGTGATGGGCTTGCGAAAGGAATGATAATGTCGACCATCAGCTTAGATACCGGGCCGCCTTGCCACTTAGGAAAATGGGTCTTAAAGAGCTCCGCATGGCTATCCAAGTCGCAATGTTTACCGGCCATGCCGACGATTAGCGAATATCGATCAAACTGTCTGGTCTTAGTTTGGTCTAATGGGCCCTTGCCTGTCATTGCCCTGATTTTCTGGATGCCTGCAAGACTTGAACAAACAAGACGGGCGAGGTGTTCTGTCGTCTGAAGCAAGCCACTGATAATCCAGAGACAAGCAATCACATCGTCAAGCAGTGTCCTTGTAATCTTAGAGACGGCTGGCATGAGGTCCTTCCTAACGTCTGCAAGGAACTGGGTGTTCACGCTGGATACCTGGGGTAGCACGCGGCGGTATATGACCACAACTGCCCTTGACACGGCCATATCTTCGCTTGTGCTGACGCTGGCAACGTGCGGCTTCAACAGCCGAATCTGCTCGAAAGTGAACAGCTTCGGGTCTGCTTTCGCAAAGATCATAAGGACCTGTAAGGCATCCTTGCCGGAGGGAACTGCAGGGTCGTCCGACTCGACGTTGTCTACGAGATCAAACATACTTGCAACCAGCCTCGTACAGACTCTGGCGTTTGCATCGGCAAATTTGGCTCCCGGCTGAAGGATCATCTGGAAGACTTTGTCGAGCATGAGCGCCGTATTGCCCTGTCTGACTGTCTGCACGATTAGAGCAACATGTTCCGTGAGAGACTGCTTGAAAGCAGTTGAATCGTCTTCCTTGTAGAATGGAAACATCCAGACTTCTTCAATCATCTGCCGGGCGAGTTCACGAACGCCCTCGTCTGGATCTTGCGTGCGATGGAGTAGCCCGTTTGCAATTGCACTTCGTACATCTTTGCTCTGGTTCCCCAGATAGATATCCCTAGCAAGCTTCATCGCCCTCTTCCTCACCCCGATCCCAGAATCGATGAACCGCTGGATAACAGTCGGGGTCATCATCTTTTCGAGGCGAGGCCGCATGCCGATACACTTTCCAATAAGTCCGAGTGCTGAGTCTCGTACTTGAGGGGAAGAGTCGCTAGAGCACTGGAGGATTAATCTGATGACATTACTATCACCATCGAGGATTGTGGGATCTGTCTCAAGAACTTGGTTGACGCTCTTAAGACTTCTGCTCCGCACCGTAGCCTGGTCCGTAGTCATGGAGCCCATGAGGATGTTCAGAATGTGGTCGAAGGACGAGCAGAAGCCTGATCTGAGGAGAATAATCGAATAGGAGAGCCTAGCATGGGTACCAGTAACAGACTTGAAACTGTACTCCCTGGCAAGCCATTTCGAGTCGACTATCATGTTACGCAACCGATAGGCTGTCTTGCCATACTCAGAATCCCGCTCGGCCGATCCTTCCTCGTCTGCTTTATACCCAAGGACCACCTGAGACGCCCAGTCTGTGACCAAATAGGAAATGGCACTATTGAGATATTGGTCGTCGGAGATACGGTCTTGAAGGAATTCCAGACTGATTCGATACGGGCCCAACCAGCTAAGTGCTTTGTCTGGCGAAGCTCTACCCTCAAGTATGGTTAACGAGAGATCGGCAAGCCATCTGCCAAGCTCATCCGAGTCAGTCCCTTCGAAACTACTCGCGGTCTTACGGACATGGGACCGGAGCCTCGAAATGGCAGCAGCCATGATCCCGAGTAGCTCCAGGGCCATATTCCTTGCTGGCGCAGGATTCTTATCGCCATCAGTCCGCTGCAGCATCGTGTACATCAAGAGACGAAGCAAGAGTTCCGCAGCAGGCCAATCTGGGGAATCTAGGCAGGTTGTGAAGTCCTCAACAAACATGTCTAGGAGGTTTCGATAGGGTGTTTCTCCGTTCTTGGTGGCATTGAGGGCACGCTCTACCATAAACTTGACAACATAGGAAGCATTGCGAGTAGCGGTGTCTAGCAACGGTTTGGCAAGTTCCTCCAATTCTTGTAGGGCTGTCAGATGCTGGTCAGCAGCATGATCTTCCGTCTTGACCAAATAAACGGATCTCTGTTGTTTGAGATTTTCTACAGGACGTACGCCGCCGTCTGAACCGTCGTCGGCGAGTGACTGTAATATCTGGCCGCGGCGCTTTTCCGTGACCTTGCCAGCGCTTGCTTGAACCAAACGCATGAGGAGGGCAGAGACTGGTTGAATGCTGCCCCCATCCGAGAGTTTGAACTGCCGCGCCTTTTGCTTGCCTACCGGCAGGTCGCCTAAGGACGTCAGAATGCTATTGAATATTCCCTGCCTCAGAGATGGGTTCATCAGGAAAATCTGGGTGAGCATGTTCATGGCAACTGAGCGGAGTCCGTCAAACTTCTGTACGCCTACGACAGAGTCTTTCTCAGTACTAGCGCTCTCGACAAAGATAAGCCGGGATGAAGCGAACTCCAGAGTGTTGACAACAACTTCCGACACATCGATGCTCGCGACCAGGTCGCACATGAGAGCGAACAGCCGTTGACTAGCGGTGAAAAGGGTACCGATAGCCTTCTTGTGTGCGGCGAGAAGGCGAAATAGACCAGATGTGTCACCAGTGCCTCGTAGTTCTGCGATAGGTACAATGACATTGTCCATCACATTCCTAAAGAGGTTCAAGGCTTGCTGGATAACGTCTTCAGAATAGAGTTGCTTCTCTTCACGTCCGCCACACATAATGCGCAGCGAGGTTCGAGCGGCCTTTAAGCCAGCCTCAACATCAGGAAGTTGTTGTACCCATAGTCCTACCTCAGCCTCTGCCCACGACCTGCTGACAGCGAAATCCAGAGAGGTAGCCTGTTTCAAGGCGCCATCGCTAAGGTTTTGGATGCGAAGCAAATCATCTACGGGTGCTTGCCTAAAGCATCCGAGTTCTATAGCCCGATTGATGAGAGTGTGAGCCTTGTTATGGGCCGCTATGGTCATGGTGGGTTCTTGTTCGGCGGTCAAGAATATGAGATGAGAGGAACCGGTCTCACGAGCCGAAATCTGATCCTCAGCCATGAAAATATCCTGGAGGCATCTCCTCAAGTCTGCGAAGGCCACATTGGCCAGCTCCCGTTGGTTCAGGTCAGCACTTAGTGGATCCCCGCTCTCATCATGCCGATCCCGTTTCCTCTTAGTAGATAGGTGAAGTGGTACCTCTGGCGAGTCCGGCACGACCGCGAACTCTTCCCTATTGATCTTCGCTGCAGGCAACTCGATACTGATACTGATCTTCTTATTTGCTTGACTAGGAGAGACTTTTCGAGCCGCGTTTTGACCTACAATAGGAGCCTCCTTCATAAGTTGGGGGGATCCAAGCGCTTGAGGCTTTGGGCCTAATGTTGGTGTTGTCTGGGGCTTTTGAGGGACGGTCTGGATCGCTGGTGAAGGTTCCGGCTTGGATGTCGATGATTGCTGTGCCCCTTTCCCGGGCTGGGGTACTACCTCAGCTGCTGGCTGAGTTTGCAACTGAGTTGCTGAATGAGGCGGTATCCGGGGCAACGCAGAGGAGGTTGGCTGTGGCTTAACCATCAAGTCTGCCAATGACACCGTCTGGGGTTGATTTTGGCTTGATAGCGTTGAATACGTCGGGTCCGTGAGAACTGCCGGGGACGTAGGCTTAGGTGGTGTGAACAATGAAGCAGCAGCATCCAGATCCTTCCGAGCCGGTAGGTGTATCTCGATACGGGATTTGTTCTGCGCAACAGCTTGAGCATTCACAGAGGCGGGATTGTGCTTGACGACTTTCGGCGGTTCCTGCCTACTACGCGCCTTCGGCGACTTCTTAGTAACTCTGGGAGGCATGGCTTGGCCGTTCGGTGTAGAAGCTTTCGACGTCTCGGGAGACGGGTATCGAAAGGCTACGGATGTGTTGTCGTATACCATCCTAGTAAAAGGGGACAGGCCATCCAGGAGGCTTTTAGGCGGAGTGTCGCTCGGAGACGTCACCTTAGAGAAGCTCTTAAACTGACTGAGATAGGCTCGTCAGTTAGCTCTGGCTGACCCATCGACAAAGTGATATGCTTGGTGATTAGAAATGAGGGAAGAGAGGGCTGACCTACAACTCTGTGATTTTCTCGGCCTTTAAGAGGTTCTGTACGAATTCTAAGCTGCCTTCTAGACGCTTAGACTGGTATTGACCTGCAGCTTCTCTATTCAGAGCATCCAGATCATCACTCGAGACAAGGTCGGTGAGAGGCGGGGCAAGAGGGCCTGATCCGATCGTGGGGTTGTTGATGATGTCTATGGGAGGATTTGCAAAGTCAGCTTGCAAGTTGCAACCTCGGAAGGCGCGCGAAAATGAGGCACATGGAGGTCCATATCGCAGCTCAGCGGAGGAAGGTGCGCTAGTGAGTAGAGCGAAAGCAAAAAGGCAAGAGCAACTTTGAACTGCAAGCGCAAGTGAAAGTGAAAGCTGCAAGATATCGATCGGAAGGAGGCAGATAGTATGTAGCCCTTACCAGATTCGAAAGGAAAGACCGAAGTAAAGGGAGTATAGGGCAGCGCCTCGTCCAGCGTGAAAGCTCTCTTGGAGTACTGTGTGTGCGATCTGCGATGATGTTCATTATGCTGCCGTTGGTATTGTTGTTGATAAGGCTCCTCTTCGTCTTGGTATCGCTGTCGTCCGTGATAGGGTGGTACTCCATTCTGGTAAACACCACCACCTCCTACATCACCACTCGCATCGGGCTGAGAGTGCGCCATGTCGAGTGATCCGCCCTTCTTTCCACGATATCGACCCCAGGGATCGGAAGTTGGTTTCCCAATAAGACGATCATCAAAATCTCATAATTTCCTCACTCCCCCGAAATGAGAGAACCTATTACTGGTGCGGGCGCCACGTAGTGCGCCATGTCATGTGCAAATCAGATTAGGTTGAGCGTCGAAATGATTCGCGAACGCCAATCCAAGTCGCGGCTATCAATGGAGTTTGTTGCTTGCTACACTTGCCTACTTGGTAGTAGATACTAACTTACCCACCGTTGTTACGTACCTAGATACCCAACTCGATGGTTACCTACCTAGCTTTTATTAGTCCCCTAAGAGTTGTAAAATGTGGGAAGTCGCTTCATGTTAGGTACTTGTACATCCCTTGCATGGAGTACCCTTTATGCAATTAACAACGATCTGTTGCACCCAGAGGCGCCCTGTAGGGGTAAGGTACATAAAATTTTGGAAAAGTCGCAGTCTTGACTTTTATTAGACGTCTGCTTGTTCGACACATCGTCTTCCTTCGTCGCACCGCATCGGCGCCAGGATACGAGTGTTCTTCCTTCTTGAGAACTTTAAGATAGCCACCGAACAGGATTGGTGTGTCCAACAAAACAAGATGGCAGCGATTGGATCCCTGGTATTCTGTACCGACTGCGGCAACCTTCTGCCCGTCTCCAAAGGCAACGTCAAGAACATCTTAAACTGCGAGTGTTGCGGTGCCGAGAACAGAGGTTCGTCGCGACCTTATTTAAGACACGCTCGGGACAAATTGCATCCCAAAAAAAAGCAAGTACTCACTCACAATTGGAGCTATGCAGATACCGCGTCGAAGGTGGTCGTCACCCAAAGCAAGCCTTCAGATTTTCCCTCGCTCCTCCGACAAAAACTTTCTATAGTCCAGACGGTCGAACGACACAAAATACAGACAGAGGCCGTCGCCAATGAGACATGCGAAAAGTGCGGTCGCACCGAAGTCAGGTTTTCGGCTGTGCAGTTGCGAAGTGCCGATGAAGGCAGCACTATCTTCTATACCTGCGATTGCGGCCACAAGTACGTTTGGCTTCGCTCTTCCCAAGGCACCGACTGCTTTGGCATAACGTGAGGCGACTAATATCTCTGGCGAATAGGTGGAATACGAACAACTGAGAGATTAGTCGACTTTACCGGCCGCGCCCCGAACGCTCATAACAACGTGCTCTAACAAAGATCGAGCTAGATATCGAATCAATAATGTATGCTTTTCGGGGTATTTCACTATTGACCTCTGCTAGACACCTCGAGTGGATTATGCCGCCGCTACTTTCGGCGCATCTGGGATCAATGCATATTCAGCCTGATTTGATTGCTCATAGTCGGCCATGTCCAAGGCGACAATGACGCTGTCGCGAACCACCTTCTCCTTGTCATGAAGAAACTTCTTCAATAAGTCCTCGACGCCCTCCTCTTCGCCCAGGCTACCGAGCGCTTCCGCAGCTTCGTGTCGGACCATACTCGCTTCCTCGAGGTTACTTAGCGCAGACGTGAGAGCGGGGATCGAGGCCGGATGAGAGAGCTGACCGAAGACGAAGGCAATCTCGTGGCGGAAGAGCGCGGATGAGTCGGCGAAACCCTTGGCGAGAGCATGGACGGCAGGGACTGCTGTTGGCAGATCCGGCGGTGACGCAAGATCTCGCAGCGCAAACATTGCGCGATACCTCAAGAAAAGCGGCGCATTCGTGTCCATGAGGGTCTTCTCTAGCTCTTCCACCGTCTGTTCGGATTCGGGCATCGGGGGCGCCGGGTCTACGGATGCGAAATCGCTACTCCGAGTTAGCCAGGAGGAATTCCGTCGCGGTAGACAGCGGGTGATGAATATAACTGTTGCTTACCTCTGGCGTAGCTTTTCATTCTTCCGTTGCTCGGAGTTCTCCCACTCAATTCTGTCGATGGCGATCTCGCAGGTCTCCTTGACGACCACTTCTTCTCCAGCGCGGTCCTTAAACTCCCGTAGTATGTCTAGGTTCTCCGCATTTCCCAGGGCGCCCAGCGCCTCTGCAGCCTCGTGTCGACACATGGGGTCTTCCTCCAAGTCGGCGAGGACCTTCCGGAGCGGCACAATCGCCGCGTCGTTGGCCGTCTGGCCCAGGCAGTAGGCCAGCTCGTGCTTCAGGAGAGCGGAGGGGGAAGCGAAGCCGGCCGCGATGGCGTCGATGGCCGCGAGGGCATGGTCGCCCGTCTCGTGTCGCGCGAGGTGCTTGAGGGAGAAGAGGGCGCGGAATCGGATGGGTAGCGGGCTAGATTCAGAACACAGCGACTCGCGGAGGCTGGCGATGGTCGCCGCGACGTCCCTTGTTGGTTCCATGGCGGGACCAATGGGTAGAACAAGGCAGAATTCACGGATATATTATTATCGCAAAGGGGAATCGGCGGGTGTACCGTATTCCGGTTTTGATGTTTAATGGACCTCAGCAATAGCTACAAGTCGGACAGAGCTTCGTTAGAGTGGCACGAGCGCAACATCAGGGACGTAGGTACCCATTGAAAAATATTTACAGAGGGGCATCGTTATCAGTACATTCATCAGATCCGATAAGACGCCATTTCCCCACTACGTACATGTGCACTGACCTGACAAAACTAGCATATGCGCGAAATTCCCTACATACATACGCTAACGTTAGACTATACGGATGTAGTAATATATTTGATGTGTTATGCATAGTTAACGCAATTAATTATTTTGGACGATGGGGGTGGCTCAGACACCCGAACCGTTGATGTTATACGGATAACTACCTCGGTACGCTGCACTCTGTCCATAGTACCATGTCCTCCCGCCCATCGGCCGCAGCTACGCGAAAGATGCGTTGATCCGTGAAAGATTTGAGACTCCGTGATCAGCCCTGTCAAGATTGTTAGAGGACGATCTTCAGACCCACCTATAGACCTCGGAATCGCATTCTGATGTACTTCGTACGTGAACCTACCTATTTACTGGCCGCAAAACTATCGCAGGCCCTAGCATCGCGCTAGTAATCGAAAAGAGCTGTCCTTAATTGCATACTGTAGTTGGCGTGGGACACACTGAACAGTGATCATGGGGGGCATGTCACGGCTTTCAGAATTGGCCCCGAGGTGATGCCGGGATCCGCCGGCACCTCGTGTCGTTGCGATAGCGGAGTCACATATATGCGAAGGTTCTGTACAGTAAGCGAGTTAAGATACACTTGTCAGGGCCAGAAACGTGAATGCCTAGCATATCTCCCCTGTCTAATGTGATGGGCGAGAAGTTATGTCGTCACATATACGGCCCCCATTGGGCGTCAGGTTCCCTATATGAGCTTTAGAGCGGAGACGCTAAGCCCTCGGAGTTGAGGTTCGGATGGGACTGATATATACGCCAACCCAGCCTTATGCGGGTGCTCCACCTGTCACCTCTTCTTTCGGAAGTCTCTGCCCGGTTCAGGTTTCGCTGAAACCGCATATGGCACGACCTGACCCGCATGCCCCAGCGGCTACGGAGTAGTTATTCTCAGTTGGCGTCAGGTTACAATGCCGGGACTCGGTTCGCATCTCCGGTTGCCCATGCTGACAGGCTGGATAGGGGTTGCCGCGCCTGAATAAATAGCATGTCTGTCTGGCGTCGAGGACCTTCATAACTTTGGGTTCTCGAGGGTGGTTTTGTTTCAAAGCTCGAGGACGACGAACAAGTAACAGTGCAGGCAGACTCTGCATATAGGACTTCGGACCTGACTCTCTTTAAAAACTATACTAAGTCTTTCGCTTACTAACATTCACTCGGTACCTACCTCCTTCACTCTTTCACTCCCTTAAGAGTATCCGTCTTTCGTTTACCTCTATACAAGATGAAGCCGGCAACGATCGCCTACCTTCTCGGACCTCTGGGTGCCGTAGCCGGACCTTGCCGGCCCAAGCCATCCTCGTCGACAGCGGTTGAGGTCACGCCCACTGTCTCTATGACGTCGACTCAGTCGACAGCAGCACCCACAAGTGCTACGGACGCACCGTCCACGACTGAAGCCCCTTCAGTGACGCCGACTGTGACTGCCTCGACCACGACCAGCAGCAAGCCCGTTCCAACCGGCTCCGGCCTAGACGCGCTGATGAAGGCGAAGGGCAAGCTCTACTTCGGCACGGCGGCCGACTCGGGGACGCTGAACAAGCGCCAGAACGCGGCCATCATCAACAGCGACTTCGGGCAGCTGACGCCGGAGAACAGCATGAAGTGGGACGCCATCGAGCCCACGCGGGGCGGCTTCAACTTCGCCGGCGCCGACGCCCTGGTCGCCTACGCGCAGCAGAACGGCAAGAGCGTGCGCGGCCACACGCTTCTCTGGCACGAGCAGCTGCCGAGCTACATGGACGCCATCACCGACAAGGACGAGCTGACAAGCGTGCTCCAAAACCACATCAGCACCATCGTCGGGCGGTATAAGGGGAAGATCCGCGCATGGGTAAGTACCTGAGCAATATGACCCCTCCAGCACATGCTACCCACGAGGCATGGCATGTTTGTGAGGGTAAAAAGGTGAGAAAGAGAATGGGAGCTAAGCGCGGGTGCAAATCATATAGGACGTCGTCAACGAGGTCTTCACGGAGGACGGCACGCTCCGCGACCAGAACGTCTTCTTCCGCGTGCTGGGTGAGGACTACGTGCGCATCGCCTTCGAGGCCGCCCGCGCCGCAGACCCGGACGCCAAGCTATACATCAACGAATTCCACCTAGAGAGCGGCACGTCGAAGAAGGTCACGGTCGGCATGGCGGCCCACGTAAAGAAGTGGCTCGCGGAGGGCATCCCCATCGATGGCATCGGTATCCAGGGCCACCTCGGCGGCGGCAACCCCGACGCCAAGGGTATGCGGGCTGGGCTCGAGGTCCTCGCCGAGACTGGCGTCAGCGAGCTCGCCATCACGGAGTTGGACATCGTCAATGCGACCCCCAGCGAGTACGCCACAGTTGTGGAGGCCTGCCTTCAGGTCGAGCCTTGCGTTGGTATTACGACTTGGGGTATCAGTGATGCTGTGAGTGATCCCGGCCCGGCCTTCCGGTTCAGACAAAGGTTCATAAGTTTTCGTACAAGGTTAACTAACTCCTCGACAGGATTCGTGGCTGTCCCAGAGCTCTCCTCTGCTGTTCGACGCGAACTACAAACCGAAGCCTGCGTACGACGCCATCGTTGCAGCTCTCTCGTAATCGTGGCTCTTTGAAAGCCAAAATGGCTTTTATAATATTAGTACCCAGCAAGTGATGTCTACCTAATATATGATTTAAATAGTAATAGATAAATCTATATCTCACTCAGGTCCCCATACTGTTTTGACATCAAAGGTTCACTGAAGTACGTAAGATATGATGGTTAGATAAGGTTGAAGATTTCAAACGCCATAGCAAGATTTTATCTGGGCAAAAACCTTTGATCGCCAAGTCATTTATTGGTGGAACCGGGGCTTCAGCAATTCTCTTAAATTCACAACCCAAGTCTGGGTGCACATGCTCCGAAGGGGCTTCAGCTCCCCATTTCAGCATCCCACGTCTTGACCAACTATACTATTCAGCCTTCGGCGTATCTTAAGCCAGACGGTCTATCTTCCGGCGCTTTTTGTCTGTTCAGATTCCCTCTTCCGAACCTACGAGATTTTCGGCTATAAGAAGGCGCTTGGTTCTTCGCCTCTTATTAGCAGTCGTGTGGTAGGTTTGGAGGTGGGGGTCTCTTGCCATTGCGGGTCGATTGCTTGAATTCGGTAGGGTTCCAACAGGTCAACCCCGAAGTGTGCAAGGAATTGCGGCAGGAAGTATTGGATTCGTTGTATCTTATGTAACTAATCCGCAATACACGGTCTTGAGCTGTAAGTAGAAGGTCGAGTTCAAGTTGTCAGTTGCCATTCGTTAGACGGTTTATTATACGTGGAAGTGCAATTTAAGGTGGCGCCATATGGCCAGTTACTATGCAAGTGTCATAAGCAAAGTGGTGTACCCTGTCTCATGCTGCTAAGCTATCGAGGTACCTGCATCTTGGTCGCTTACTACATCTAAGTACATATGCAAATCGCACGTTTCCGTCGAATCCCAGTCATCAGGTACAGCGACGAGAAGACGCCATTTCCCTCTTCCATGCGTCTAACGGCTTTGAGAAATCTGAGGGGATTCTCCAAGATGGCGCTGCATTCTGCCACAGACAGCTCAAAACTGATTTGTACGTGGCCGCTCCGCTCCTTCGGCAGTAGGCGGGATCACGTAGGCTCACCACCGAGTATGTAGTCGCGCCGGCCGGCAAGGAAGCCCACGGACAGGCGGAGCAGTTCACCAAGAGCGTCCTGACACGCCAAGATCTGGACCCGGGATCGCCCATCACCCAATTCCACAGCTGGTTCGACGCCGCGCAGCGGTCGGGCCTCGTCGCCCACCCGGAGACGTGCTGTCTGTCGACGGCGTCGCTCCCGTCCGGCCGCGTCTCCTCGCGCGTCGTCTACCTGAAGGAGCTCGACGCGACCGGCTTCGTCATATACAGCAACTTCGGGACGAGCAGGAAGGCCGGCGACCTGGCCACCAACCCGTGGGCCAGCCTCACCTTCTGGTGGGAGGCCCTCGAGCGCCAGGTCAGGGTCGAGGGCCGCGCGGGCAGGCTCCCGCGCGAGGAGAGCCAGAAGTACTTCGACACCAGGGTCCGGGGGAGCAGGATAGGGGCTTGGGCGAGCCGCCAGAGCCAGGTTCTGCGCCCGTCTGGCGACGCTGATGGTCCGGTGCCCGATGACGGACGGAAGGAGTTGGAGGGATGGGTTAGCGAGGCCGAGAAGAGGTTCGAAGGCGAGGAGCGGATACCGGTGCCCGAGTTCTGGGGCGGGTTAAGAATTATCCCCGAATCGGTGGAATTCTGGCAAGGCAGACCAAATCGGTTGCACGATCGATTCCTTTACACGAGAGAGGCGACCGGCGCAGACGGCACTGCCGCATGGACTCTGAACAGGTTGAGTCCGTGACGTCCTCATTGGCTCCGATGACCATCCGTGCAGATATCCACAAAATCCGGGTTACACACGTAGAATGAATATTTCACAAACGTATTATCCTCGAAATCGCCTGCGTGCTTCTTACTTCCCACTCCCCTGATCTCCTTTCTCCACCCCACTTTGAATCGGGTAGTAAACTGCATCAACACCTACTTCGTACATCATTGTTTCTGTACATTCCTCGCCAGTCACTAACACTCTTGTCAAATCTAATTCGGAGGGGTAACTAGCCATGTTACGCATTCCGCCCCTTTTCCACCTCGAGTGTTGGACGACTCTCCACCTTCTTCAATACCCTTTCACTAATGTCTAGGTATGACGGTGAAATTCAGTCCCCGGAGGGCGTCGGCTCAGAACTTGGAGTTTGACTTCTAGTCTACCTATCATCGGGTCGGTCTATTTGATGAAAGGCCACTTCACCCCTTAGCTACCAGGCCCTTTGTTTTGGTTATGATTGGCCTGCTGGGCGTCCAAGGGTAGGGCGTCCAAGGTGAGACATTCAACCGCCACCGGAAAACGGCACTTGTCATGAAAAATGTACTACGAAACAGACTTTTGGGGGGAGGAAAATCTCCATAGCGGGGATTCACTTCGAGACATTGCTTGTTGCAAACATTGTCTCGATGGGAGCAGCATTCCTAAGCCGCATTGGGCGGGAGCGCGGGTCTTTGTTTCGAGGAGCGCAAAGGGACAAACTCCGCATTCGACCAGCGCTGGCATATAGGATCGCAGAACCGAGGCCTGCTGTTTTCATCATGTTGATGAATTGGTAGGAGTTCTCACAATGGTCGAGGTCATTCTTTGTTTTCATATTAATTTCTTAATAGAAGGTTCAATACAAAGTGCTGGCAGGCCCTGATTGTCTAAAGAGACGGACTCGGTCCCCAGACAGAAAATGATGTTGCTTGATCTCTCTACATATCCCAAGCGAACATCGTCGTGACGCTGATGCACCAGGCATCGGTGATTGATCTAGCAGTTACCACTCGTCACAGTCAAGCCTACAAGGTGCCCGCGACGAATCCCGGCGAGGAGACCAACGAGGACACACCTCTACTGTGAGGTCCGTCGAGACTCCTCCTATACGGGACAGCCCCTTTCATAGATGTCACACATGTATTAAGCCGGACTATGCGTCAGATATACACCATGGCCACCCCACGCGACAAGATCTCTCTGAGACCCCACCGGATAACGGAAATACATAGTGCACTCGCGGAATACAAGAGGGCCCTCGCGGACTTCATAAATTCTCAGAGCAACTTCCGAGATGGTTGTACAACTTCGGAGAAGGTGTTCAAGGAGCTAGTAGATACCCACTATGATCCGATCAAGCGCACCGTCCTCTTATTTGCGAGTCGCGATGCGTTCGGGCCTAAGTCAGATGCCGGAGCGTTCAAGGAAGCGCTCCAGAAAGCCCTACGGGAGTATATGGACCATCTTGAGGATGTCGTCGACGTGGTAGACAGACAAGCAGACATCAACTGGGGGTCCGGCGAGCAGGCCTCGGCCAATTTGATGTGGCTCAGGGAATTTCGTGAGCAGACTGACTTCGAGGCGATCACGCCAAATGAGAGGCTGGAGCAGCTTCTAAAGAGACTCAGCAAGTGGCTAGGTAACCAGGAGCAGGCTCTTTCCTCCAAGGTTAAGACGGCCGGGAGAAAGCGGGATGCCTCGCCAATTAGCAACGACAGCAGTGGAGGCCCGAAGTCCCCGAAGAGGCGGAAGGCGGATACGCTGCAAGCGGGCGATTGGTACGGAGAGCATAAAGACCGGCTTGCGATCAACGTCCTTGCCGTGGAGCTGATCAACCAGTTCAACTCGATCTGGAAGGAGAGGGAAGAGAAGTTATTGGCAGGCAAAGATGCTACCAACGTCAATAACCTTACCGCGAACCTGGAGACCGTGCTGGCCGCCCTCGGAAAGCCGGACACAATCGTTCCGGGTCAGTCGGGGGGTCGTCACCTCAATTATTCCTTCCTCCTGGGAGGAAACAACTACGACGACCACGTGGGATACGGGGACTACATTGGGTTCAACAACATCAAGGAAATGTTGGGGGGCCAGTTAAGTCCAGAGGAGATGGACCCGGAACCGAAGGAGTCGGAACTGGAGAAAAAGGGGCATCCTAAGGGGGGCCTCCGGGGTGGTGCGAGGGGAGAGGCACGTCTGGATGGTTCTGAGATTAACGAAGTAGAACGGGAACTAGCCGTCCTGAGAAGCGCTGCGGAGTTTCCCAGGGGTTCGAGAGACGAGATCGGGGCTTTCGACGGCGAACAGGGGATCGACGGCCTACGGGTAGTCCTCAGGAATCGAGCAACGCCCATCATGCTCACGGGGAACGATCCGGCAACCGATAACTCGTCCGTGCGTGAAAATCTCAGAAGGCTTTTCAGGAGAACCGTTGTACCGCGGGACTTCTCGGGCATCAGAGGTACGGATGATCCGTCGGAGCTCCGGCTCTTAAGAGACACGAACAAGGCCACAATCGAGCAATTGCGGAATGAGCTGCAGACTTGGATCGACAGCAGCACTGTCCGGGATCGTAATGCTCGAGATAGGAGGTGGTCCAGCGACGGCCGTCAGTTCAGGGCTGGTCTGAGCCCAAGGCCCGACGAGCAGGTGCACACGGCCTTCGAGGTCTGGCTCCGCCTGGTTGCCCAACTGGCCGTGATATACAGAATGTGCAATCTGCAGCTAGCTGACGCGACAGATGCTTTGCGAGCCGAGCAAGATCTGCTCAGAGGTCTACAGCTTCACGAGCAAGTATGGAACATATGGGACATGGTCCACAGGAACAAGGATCTCAGGAGGCGTGCCAGAATCGAGACCATGGAGACCAGCGAGCAGCGCTCCCTCCGTCGGACGGAGCTCAGGCAGCTTTTCGAGAGGAAAATCGAGAACTTTCAGAGGGTAATCGATGGGAAAAGACCTGCAGATAACCCTGAACCGTCGAGCCACAGACGGCCTCAGTCGCCTCCGCGACGGACCGAGGCGACTTCACAGGGGAACCAGCCAGCATCCAAACCTATGTCCACGACGAACCTCCAAGCTAACACATCAACTACCCAAGCTGGCACATCAACGTCCCAAACCAGGAGGCCACCAGCGTCGCCACTGAGTCAGTCCACACAGCTCTCCGAGTACCTGAACCTGGTGGTCCAGATGCGGAACAAGTACGCTGACGCCAGGGAGCGGTGCATCCGGAATAGGGAGGCGCTCGACGGGGGCGACCCAGCGACCCACCCGGAGTGGCGGCGCCTCAACATCGACATCGCGGCGTTGAACTCACTCATCTGGTCGCTGAACGACGAGATATCCGCGATCCAGTCCGGCAACTACAACCCGTACACGGACGAGCCGGACAAGCGGAGCTATCCCCTGGCGCCCCCCGAGGCAAGGTACCAGTACGTGGTCCCGGAGCCCGAGCCGAAGCCCCTGCCGCTGGGGATCACCACCCTCGCGCCGGGGCCCATGCCCGGCGAACATCCCACCCCGGGTCTCCCGAAAGTCCTGGTTGGTGCTCCGCCCACCTTTGGCAGGGACCCGCCTCCTGAGAAGATTCCCAATCCACCATTGTTCGGTCCCAGAGATCCCAGAGATCCCAGAGATCCGCACCGCGATGATTGGGAGGATGGCGGGGATGATGGAGTCAACAATGGCCCCGCGCCCCCGAAGCCCCCAGCATCGAACCCCTTTAAGCCCCCGGAAACTTCAAGACAGGTCACGGGAGCTCCAAACCAGCCTCAGGGAAACCAAAACCCACTTCCAAAAGCACCTCTGACGCGACCCCCGCTATTTTCGCGGACTGGCGTCCCGAGGAACATCCCGACGAACATCCCGAGCTTCCCGAGCTTCCCGGCCATCCCTCCGAGCCTCCTGAACAGGACAACTCCTGGAGAAGAACCCACCAGAAATACCGGTGGTCTCTTCGCGACAAAACCTGATAAGAACACTGGTCTGCCTCCGCTTACTAAACCCAGCAAGGATACCGTTGCGCCTACAACCCAAATCCAACCCCTGCGCCCCAGCACCGAGACTCCCAACCCTAACCGTCCCGAAAAGCCCCCTCGTCCGACCAATCCTTTCCCCAAGCCTGGCCATATTAAACGTTTCCATCCCGCCCTACAGGCGCTCTTCAAGCCGATGACGCCCTCGGAATCCCCCGAGGACCCGGGCCGCGGCCGCGAGGGCGGCGGCAGCGGCGCGGGCACCGGCCACGAGGGCGAGCCCGACGACGAGGACCTGATATCGGACACCAGCGACGGAGGCGGGGACGTCGGGCGCGCGAGCGAGCTCGGGGTCGGTGGCGAGGAAGCGGCGGCCCGCGGGCCGCCGTTCGGCGCCGCGGGCCCGATCACGCTGGCGGACGTCCCCGCCGGGCACGAGCCCGACGTGCAGGCGGCGATCCCGGGGCTCGACGGCTGGCCGTACCTGAAGTCGATGTTCCTGCGGCTGGCGCTGGCGGCGAGCGCGCGGAGGGCGCGCGAGGGCGAGTTCTCGGTCCTGCCGCCCACGCCGGAGGGCAAGGGGAAGGGGAGGGGGCCGGCCGGCGACGGCGAGAGGCACGTCGCGTACAGGCGGCCCCGCGCGGGCACGGGCGGCGCGAAGAAGGAGGAGCACTACAAGGGGCTGTTCGACGCTCGGTTCCCGGCGGGCGCGAGGACGATCTCGACGCCGGGCCTGGGCCTCTACTGCGCCATCTTCGCCATGGTCGAGAGCTTCATGGCGCAGTTCGGCCACCTCAGCCCGCGGCCGACCGCCGAGGCGCTGCTCCGGACGAACCGCACGCACCCGCGGCTCAGGGCCGTCGGCCGCCAGCTCGGCAACCTCGGCGGCGACGGCGGCGAGCGCAACTTCCTGATGGACCACGCGGCGGCGATCATCGAGGCCTGGGCCGAGGCCCAGCGGATGACGATCACGCTCGGCATCGAGTTCAGCAGCCCGGACGTCGGCACCCGCCCCGTCTACTGGGTCAGCAACGACAAGTGCCCCTCCATCCTATGGATCCACCACAACAACTTCAACCACTACTCCGGCCTCAGGGACGCGACCGTGCCCGAGAGCGCGGAGCTCAAGGCGCTGCAGCAAACGTTCTATAGCACCCACCAAGTACGGGGCTTGCAGCCGCCGTCGCCGACGAAGCCGGGGACAAGGTAGCAAAAGGGGAGGAAAGAAATAACTGATGTAGCTTGGAACTTGAAATGGTCTCGTGTCATGTTTGATGGGGCACGTGTCAAACACTTCTCGAAGGAGTAGACAGGCGGTTTGCCATGAAGAAGGTCACAGCTATCGTTGAACGTTTCCTCCGACCTTTGCGCGTCAGCATTGCTTTTCATTTGTTCTTTCGGATACAGATTATAGCATTTCGCGATTCTTAAGTATTTCCTCCTCAAATCTCCCGGTATGCAAAGTGCGACGCATGCGTATGTTGCAAAGTTCCGTATCCATTCATCCCAACCTAAAAGAGGAGGTTCGCCGAACTCCCTTACACGTGATCGCGATGCGTCCAAATGGACCAATGAGTTCGCCGATACTTATTGTTCATCCATCCCGTATTCCCCCTCTGGAGTGCCGCGATATCGATGACATCCACGTGCACGCTCTCTTAAATGCATTAATCAAAGGAAGTAGTCCGCCACGGGCTTCTTGGCCGGCATCCCCCTCGAGTCCTGGGGAGCCGCCTGAAAGACACGGTATCTTCTTGCCGGCCCGCTCTTGAGGCCGTCCCCGCCCTCCATCATGACGCCGCGCATCGCGCCGCCGTCACTGCGGCCGACGTCGCCGTTGCTGCGTCCCAGTATGCTCTCCCCTCCACCGTCTTCCGAGAGCTCGAGCACAGCGGCGACGTTCCCACAACGGTAACAATAGTTCGGGGCCGACCAGACCGTTACAATGCTCGCATCGAACATCTCCTTAAAACCTTCCATAACGAGCTGGTGCGCCCGCGCGATAAGAGACAGATCATTTCGGTAATTGAATGTCTTGACAATATCGTGGCCGAACAGAAAACCCGCACCACGCGGCGAGAGGCCCCAGCCGTCTATCTCGTCCGGGTCCGACCAGAGAAGGTCGCACATGGCGCCCTCGTGGGGAACTTCTTGCTTCCGGTCAAGCAGGCGGATCTTATCGACCGTGTCTATGAGCGGAGACAGGCCCCCGTGTACGCAGAGCACCGCGCCGGCGGGATTGTTGTTCGTTCCTCCACTGGAGCCCGACGCACCGGACCCAGGCGGCCCAGTTTTTGCCGGGGTGCCGTTCGGGCTCTGCTGCTGCTGCTGCTGCTCCTTGTTCTGACGACGAGAGAAGTAGCTGATCCTGTCTCCATCTGCGTTGCAGACTTCTATCTCGGGGTCCTCCTCTTTGTACCATTCGGGTGTCGTGGCGTCGTTTGACGGTGTAAGGTTGTGAGAGGCGCCGAGCACGATAGCGCCTAGTGCCAAGTAGTCGAAGATGTCGCAGCAGTACCGCCATACATTAGCACTGCCATATTTTCGCAGGCATTCGTCATAGAAGCCATAGACGGTGGTTATTTGCCGAGATTCGTGGTTGCCTCGGATGAGAGTCATACGGTCGGGGTATCGTACTTTGAGACAAAGAAGTAGGAGGAAAGACTCCAGGGAGTAGAAACCACGATCGACGAAGTCGCCTATGCGCATCGCGCTATTTAGTTACCGCCTCGACCATTAGACTTTCTGCCTTTGAAGAAGGGACATGACGTACCCATGAAGAGATAGTTTGTATCTGGTGGGTCGCCGCCGACGCGGAACAGTTCCATCAAGTCATGGAACTGTCCGTGGATGTCTCCACATATCTGCACAAACGCCGTGAGTATAGGGCATCCCTTCTTTTCGCTATCGGAGAGCGCGACATACCGTGACCGGGGCGGCGACTGTGACGATGTTCCCTTCTTCTATCAAGAGTTCGCGAGCCTTGTGGCAGAGTTCTCGGACCTGGGCTTCAGGTATCGGTCGGCATGCCCGTAGCTGGGCTATCGCTCTATGGTCGCATAAAGCGTCAGCAGAAATGACTCTGTCGTCGCACTTCTAGAGCCAACGCACTGATCCAGGTTACACATATCGGCGAAATCGAAATGGACGAGAGGGTCGAATCGAATCAGGTAGGTTACGAAGGTCAAATCAAGCCCGTTTGGTGATTCTGGATATCAAGAGGCTATGTATGGTACCCTCATAATATTGAAGCCGAGTATCCGATACTACTTCCTTCGTATCTTCGGTCGTGTGCGTATGTCAGTCAGTATGTGGCGAGTCGCATCTCCAGGTATTAATTATGTCGATTTACACGATCCGGAATCGCGCTCCAAATTTAGATGGATTATGCATAGCGCGAACGGACCTAAGACTGAAGTCATTTATTGTGGGACCGTGTCTACTTGTAGCGCTGGGCTGGGGGGGTGGGGGTTGGGTGCCGTGGCCCAAGCTCAGATTCGGATCTTTCGGCTGAGGTTCTGTACTTCAGGTCGTGGACAAAAAATAATCGTCACTCTTTACTCCTCCATTAGACCTCAACAAAATGACTTCAATGGGTAGGCCCTTTTATATATCTGCCCGTTTCACAATATACATTACTTAATAGGCCAATAAATAAGCAACCTAAAATAATTAACCACTTCTTTTTAAGCGTTTTGGTTGATTTTCTGCAGTCTTTGCAAGTACCGGTAGTTGGAATGGATTAAGTTGCTCTGAAGCAGCGTGGGGGGGATGCCAATTACTTTGTCCACACAACCTGAGTGTTGATGGTATTGTACGTTAGTAAATAAAGAACGCCGAGGGGCCTGGGGAATTCTAAAGCCTTCAATTGGTCAATTACGTAGCATGCCAACACACCTGGTACTTTCTATCACCTACGTTAAGAGTAACTGCTAGCCATGCACTCATTAAGCGTAGAGCTTTAGTGGGACATCTGGTTCTGAGATCACACAAAGTCCAAGGTCCCACTCCTCGTCAAGTGCCTCAGATATCGGCCCAGCCAGCCAGCCAGCCAGCCAGCGCATGCCCACGGATCGCCAACCTACCTCGAGTGCCTACCCTTGCGACGCGCCTTTACCGGGCATGCCATGAGCCATCGATGTCTCCGCTAAGATCCTGAACACTACCTACCCGTCACATATGTGAGTTCGCACATCCACCGATTTTCCCCATGCCGAGGCCCAACTGCTGAGTCCTGACGCCGTCCACACGCCAGCCCTCCGCCCACTTCCGCCCACTCCCCCCTCCGCGCAAACCAAAGACGGGGCGAGACGATGCCGCCGCACCTGCACCCGCGGTCGCGGATGACGTCCTCGCTCTTCGCGACGACGGTGCTGGCGTCTTTCTTCGTCGTGGCGCTGCCGCACGTGCTGCCGTGCCCGGCGCCGCGGGTAGCCTACGCGGATTCGTCCTCCTCCTCGTCCGAAGCCGAGACCGAAACCGTCACCGTCACGAACCCGGACGGCACCACGACCACGAGGCGGAGGCGGTCGAGGAGGAAGGCCGCCGTGGTCAAGGACGGGATCGCCGCGTTCGAGGGGCGCGAGGAGGACTTCGAGGAGGGGCAGAAGGAGAGGAGGCCGAGACCGAGGCAGGAGCGCGAGTGCCCCGTCCCCAAGCCCGGCGGCGTCATCGCCGAGCTCATGGGGTTCAGGAGTGGTCGGCCTGCCAGTGGTGGGAGGCCGGGAGCGGACAGGAGGGGTGCCGGTGGTGGTGCTGGCGAGGAGTCCTGAGATGGACAGGTCTAGGCATCGGCGCAGGTTAGGGGTAAAAGATATAGAAAGAAGGGCATATCTATGTACTATGAAAAGTGTGCATCGGAGGATGAGCCAGAAGAATGCTCTTTTGGGCTCCCTGCTTGTTTTTCTCAGCGACTAGGCAGTCGTTTATCCGTACGCAATTACAAGACGCAAAGCGAAAGGCAGTAGTAAGTTGAGCCGCCAGCAGATCGTGATAGAAACACAGCCCCATGTTACGCACATCTGTTCAAAATAAATAGAAAATAAAATAAATCCCTCAGACCTATCGCCTTAGGACGGGAGACTCATTACAGGCCCATGCTGAGCTTATCTAGTGCGCCAGTGGTGAGCACCCACGAACAATTGATGTCTTGTCTGAACCAGGCATTCATAGAAGCAGAGGAACCTAAGAAGTCAAAGCCACTTTTATTGACCGCTGGTAGGCGGCCTAATATTAGACCGACCTTGATGACGCCTCTAAACTCCAGTTCGTCTACCATATTCATTGAAGTGACTACCAATCACTGGTAGTACCTAACCATATTGATTCTCAAGTAGTCAACCTCCGCTCCAAGCGTCCAACATATGTCCATTTTTTTTGGGTCGCTTGACACACCCGTCACCCTCCACTCAGGCATACTATATCAATCCATCCCTATTAATTAGTGAAGTCATAGAGAGCTTCCAAGACGGGAAACGGCGCTTCGGCTCTACACGTAGAGTCCGCGTGTAAAATCTGTATAATAATGAGAAAGTCATCATCGAAATGGTGTTACAAGCCGAGCGATATGGCGACCTAGGTGGGATCCAATATGAAAGGTCACCGACAAGCGTAAGTCGTCCACTTGGTATCATGCGTAGGCGTCAGAATAAACGTCGCATGCGCTAAAAGCTCCCCTACGGCTCTGATGCAACATGGGCATCGACTTTTGCTTCCTCGGTAAGCATATCCTCGGGTTCTACTCCGGCGACTGCTTCATCAGCGATCTTTGGTTCCTCGGTCATTGGTTCCTCGGTCATTGGTTCCTCGGTCATTGGGTCCTCGGCCATTGGGCCCTCAGCCATTAGGTCCTCGGCCTTTGCCTCCACAGTATTTGCCTCCTCGACCTTCGTGTCTTTAATCTTTGGATCCTCTGGTTTCTCTTCTGGCGCCTTTGGCTCCTCGGTCTCGGAGAGCTTCGGCCTCTTTGCATGGCGGTCAGATTCTAGCTCGTCGAGCTTCGCCTTGAGATCCTGGTTTTCTTGTTCCATCTCGTCCAGTCGACGCTTGAACATGTTCTCCCGCCTATGGCTCTCCTCAAGCTGCCGCTGGATCTCTTCGCGTTGCATGCGCTCTGTAGCAGCCTCCTTCGCTGCAACCTCGGCATTGTGGCGGAGGTTATCAGCGTTCGCCTGGTCTTGTTCCAGTTGCGTCAGACGTCCGCGGTACAGCTCGTTGATCAAGTCCAGTTCACTAACACGGGTCTTGAGGCTCGAGTTGGCAGCGATCAGTTGTTCATGAGTCTGCGGAATTTCAGGCTGCTGCTGCTGGTCACCATTCAGCGGAGAGGCGGGGCGAGGCGAACCTCCGGGGAGAGGGTACTGAGGTAGAGCATCCGGGGGAAAGTGGCTCAGATCCTGATGGAAAGCGGTGAGATGCGGGTCGTACATGCCCGGGGTTCCAGTACGCGACACGGGCGAATCCGAAGCATGACCATTGGTAGGGTTCTGCTGAGATGCTCTTCGTACAGCCGCTAGGGCTGCAACTGTGGCGGGATCATGAGCTTGGAGATTCATGCCACTATGATCGGGCGCGGCAGTTGCGGTTGCAGGAAGACTCTGCTGCGAAGGGAAGCGACATCAGTACCATACTGTAGATGATATTTAATGCATCTCAAACAATGGCAGCCATTGCTTACCTTCTTCTTCATCTGCATGTCAGGTCGCATCGTCTTGACGCGGTTGCGGCTTTTGATGACATCCGTCTTCAGGGAAATCGGCCGGGGGCGCCCGTGCAGCTTCAGAAACAGACCGCAAGCGTTGCAGAGAACAGCACCCATCTCGTCGCGACGCCACAGGGGCGTGGTCGAGGTGCCGCAATTATGACACGTCGGCTGTTGTTGTGGTTCACGCTCATTGTTAGCCATCGCCGCATTGGCTGTCGGATGCGAAGCCATGATCGAGTCTTCGGATTAGAGGGCGACAGTGATATCTTGGGCAGGCGGGAGACGTTATCAACACGATATGATCGATAACCTAGGTGAACGACGATAGGGGACAGGGACGGGGGGAAAGATAGCGATTATGATTGATATGGATTGTGATGATAAGTTGCGATAACGAAAAATTGATGGAAGGTTGCAGGCCGAATTTTGGGGGAGAAGGATTTACACTTGGAAGCTAAAGTGGAGACAGAGAAAAGCGGGGCACGATAAGGGAAAGACCACCCAGAGCTCGCGTGATTTGAGATTAGGAGCCTCTGTGTCGGACAAAAAAAAATTCATCCAATATGCATAAAACCGCATAGTACAATAGGGTGTATAACAAGACCTGATGTCAGGGTACCTAGGTCTGATACCCTGGACTTAGGCCATAGAGATAAGGAACAAGAAGTCATATCGAGGTGGATAGATAATGGATATAGGTAGGTGACAAGGGTATATTGGTTGCCAGGGAACGATATGCTTTTTTAACTTCACCAAATGCCATGTCAATATGTCTCTATCGTCCGTGAATGCGAGTATTCCCACTGTTGTCCCTAGATTGGCTGTGACGATATACCCTGAGTTGCCCTGGTGTGCGATGCTGGTCTTGACGACGCGACTGCTGCTATGGTGGTTTCGATGTGGAAATAAAACAGGACCATTGGGGGCAGCCCGTGAGTGTATCGCAAAACGACATTAAGCTCTTGCGTGTGTGCATGTTGGTCTACACGCATGCGTAGAATAGCAGCAACCATCAGGGTTTCTCGATATGTCACTACCATTGAATATGAGAGGTAGGGTAGGGAGGTAACGTAAGGTTTCGATGCAATGGCCTGCATGGGAACAGAGCAAGAAACAGTCGACTTACCAAATTACCCGACGGCGTCAGCGCAGTGGACGCAGGTGACGTCTGCATGTTTGCTGGCGCTGGTGTATTCGTAGCTCTAGATGAGGCCCAATCAGTATTCAATAAGCCCTTGCGTTGTTGGTGGTAAAGGTAGAGGTCGGTCTGCCGAAGTGTGCGAAGTGACCAGAGTGGTATTGCTGGATGTGGGTTGAAAATAGAAAGATATGCTCCAACCAAGTTCGAATTAGGTGTTCAAACCCTCCTTCAGTAAAATTCAAGAACCACGACCCTCGGCGACGTCTCAATAGATCATAGAACCTCGGGTACCCACTCCTAGCTCGAGGGCACCATTTCCCTTAGCATTCCGGGAGTCTTAACTGGCCTGCGTTTTTCTCCTTGCCAACACCACGGCAATCGTCACAGCACGTCCCCTCGGCAACCGTTTTTCTGCGCATTAGGGAAACTTGGTAAGGACATTTCTAACAACTAACCTCAGTTGCGGTGAATTCGTAGTGGAACCCGCCGAAGCTCCCGTTGCTAATGTAGAAATTCCAGGAAGCTGCGCAATTGAGGCAGCTGTCGAGGCAGAGCTTGGCCTTGAGATCGGTTCAAGCGTTGCCGGTGGCGGCAAAGTTGGATCTTCATTCATGACTGATCGAATTGGTGGTAGCGCCGGAGACGGAATCCAAGTAGGCGTAGG
The DNA here is from genome assembly GCA_004155935.1 of Monosporascus sp. GIB2. NCBI lineage: Eukaryota > Fungi > Ascomycota > Sordariomycetes > Xylariales > Monosporascus > Monosporascus sp. GIB2. The sequence continues at coordinate 63,347 of QJNV01000097.1, read as the reverse complement.
CGACACAATCGGAGCTAGACTATTCGACCTTATAAATGCCGGTGTAGACGCCGTGTTGAGCGTTCAACCAGTCCCGAGAAGACTCAGGACAAGAGGCTTGACAGCGGAAGACCCTTCGAAACTCTGCGGAGGGTAACAATGTAAGACGCACAGCCAAGCAGAAAAAATGCGAGAGTACTGTCCGGGGATGGATCAGTTCGAATAAAACCGAGCCGGCCGACCTTTCGTTGTCAAGTCTACTGTTGCGTCGTCGGAAGGAGAATGGCAGTCAAGACTAACAACGTACGCGCGCTCGAGGTACGGTAAGTAAAGGAGCGGCTAGAGTAGATATGTTGGCGATGAATTGGAAACGCTGAGGAGGACGATTGCGTGCCAAGTATTCGATTCAACAGTAAAGCCGGGTAAAAGAGCGGAAAGGCGAGAAATCGCTGAAAAGAAAGGAGTTGACTCGTCACCCTTATTGCAAAATTATGAAATGGGGTAGGACGACAGACACACGACAAGTGCAGCAAGACGATACTCTAGACAAGTCATACGGTAAGCTGGACTTTATTTTTAAATACATACGTTCTTGCATATCGTCCTGTACTATGAGACGCCCGAAGATCCCAGCGGCTTGGCAACAGCCACGCCCTACTGTAAAATCATCAGATCTCTATATATTCTGCCTTGATTGGTTCCCTTCCGTCGATGCTGGAGACGGGGAAAGCTCCTAAGCCGAAAACAAGGATGCCTAGCTTGCACCTACAACATAGCCCTACAGGATTTACTGTACTTATTGGTAGGTGCGATTTGCGGGTCTGCTATGTTTAAGCACTTCCAGAACGTCTGAAATGTGTCTGATTCACTTCTAGAGTCTACAGAGTGGTGAACTTATTGCTTGCACGTATATAGGGAGTTCAGTCGTTAAGAGGAGCTGGGCGTCCCAGTTACCGTTCTGTCGTAGATAAGACACATCAGGCAAGTAGCAGGCAGGTATAAATATCTTTGTATTTCTACCTAGGTCGTCTCAGGGGGTCAGATACGAGTAGCACTAGGTGGCCCTGGGAAATTGTTGCGCGAGGCTTATTTCTTCTTTTATCCACCGATTCGTAGTCCCTACATGTGTTGCTCTTTTCAGAGTTATATATGAAATATTAAATGGCTACTTACTTTGCCTACTTCTTAAGATTTCTAAACGCGTGGGTAGTGGCCCTCCTCAGAACACGACTTGATGGCATTCAATATCCCCCATAGGGTGTTGCAAGGATTCAAACAAGTACCAAGGGTTGATCAAAGCCCTAGGCACCTACCTACCTAGGTAGGTAAGTAGGTAGTTGAGCCGCCCATTTCCTCCTCGACGTATCTGTCTACCAATATTGAGGTAATAGCCATGTCTTTTAGAAAACGACTCGAGAGCGTAGCGTACCATTTATCCAAAAGCGGTACCAAGCACTATCTATACAGCCATGAACTCACTACTTACAGCACTTCCCGATTGGTGGACACGTTGTACCGCCCATTTGCATGTACTCGTTGACGTGCGAATTCAAAGGCAGTGGCTCAATGTATTTAACAGATGACGCCCTTCAACTTTGCTGGGCTATTCAATAGAGACAGAGTAATATCGACGTTGATCATAGACTAGATTGCTGCTGCCAGTCATCTTCTATATGCTCTGGCTGGGAACTCCATCTTCACCACAGAGCAATTGCTTTCAATGCCCTTATAGAGCTGCCCCCCACGCGGCCCCCTTACCTCGAGTTACAGCCTAGCTTACCTAATGTAAGGTACTTCCAAGGTTACCATGCCAAGATCGTGCGCCACCGCGGTTTTAGTTCCGCCCACCGAGCTAACCTTCTAAGAGAGGCTCTGAATTTTTAAATCGTGCCTGCATAGCACCTTCGATGTTAGCAGGAATCTTTTGATATTTGATACGCCAACACACCTATTCCGGCCTTGATCTTCCCAGCACCATCGAACAGACAGACGCTTTATTAACTGGTACCACATCGTATCGCGAACACACTGCAAAGATGCCCTCAACGGTACGTGCGAGAACATCCTCTCGACTTTTTCAACCTGTAGGCTAATATCTTCATAGTACGTCTCATGCGCTTCTCTGAAACTACCCCATCACGCGCCCCCCCAGTCAGGCGATCGCAGTCCCTGGACGAGGTGTTGATATATAATAGGCATAAGAAAGACAAACCTTGGGACACGGACGACATCGACAAGTGGAAAATCGAGCCCTTCAAGCCCTCCGACAATGCGGGCGGTCATTTCGCAGAGGAAAGCTCTTTCGCAACCTTGTTTCCCAAGTACAGAGAAGTCTATTTGAAAGAATGTATGCAGCGTTGCCCGATTACAGACCCGTCCGATCTTAGTCCCGCTAACGCGATCGTGTACAGCATGGCCGCTGGTCACCAAACTGCTTAAGGATATCGGGATAGCGTGTACGCTCGACTTAATTGAGGGTTCCATGACTGTTAAGACGACAAGAAAGACTTGGGACCCCGCCGCTATCCTCAATGCCAGGGATTTAATCCGCCTCCTTGCTCGCTCCGTCCCTGTACAAGAAGCGAGAAAGATACTCGAGGATGGGGTAGCATGCGATATCATAAAGATTCGGAATCTGGTGCGGAACAAGGAGAAGTTTGTCAAAGTGAGAATTCACCACAAGTCCTAGGACCAGGGCTAGTGCGCTAACATCGGATAGCGGCGACAACGCATCCTGGGACCCAACGGAACGACCCTGAAAGCGCTGTAAGTTCTCAGAGGGATCAATGACCGTCTCACGGTGACTAACCTATCTCTAGAGAGCTCCTAACGTCCACATATATCCTCGTACATGGCAACACGGTGTCTGTGATCGGGCCTTATAAGGGACTCAAGGAGGTAAAACCCACGCTATCCACTACAATCTTGACATTTTGTTAATGTCTTCACAGGTGCGACGGGTTGTGGAAGACTGCATGGCCAACGTTCATCCCATATACCAGATAAAGGAGCTCATGGTAAGTAGTTCGAATCGAGCGTTTCCTGACTACCCGTCATAATTGCCCTGAAAGAAGCTATTGACAAGGCGCATTAGGTGAAACGTGAGCTGGCGAAGGATCCAGACCTCGCGCACGAGAGCTGGGACCGATTCCTACCCAACTACAAGAAGCGCAGTTTGAGCCACAGAAGGGTCCCGTTCAAGGTCACCGACAAGTCCAAGAAGACGTACACGCCGTTCCCACCCGCGCCGGAGCAGAGCAAGGTCGACAAACAGCTCGAGGCCGGAGAGTACCACATCGGCCGCGAGGCAAAGAAGCGCATTGCCCAGGAGGAGCGCCTCGAAAAGCAGAAGGTCAAGAAGGAGGAGAAGAAGCGGGAGAGGGAGAGGGACTTCGTCGCCCCCGACGAGCCTGGAACAGCGGAGCGGAAAAAGAAGAAGCAAAAGACGGACGCGGCGGAGGACTAAGGAGGATTAATTATGTCCCTGTTTCCAGTTGGAGATTGGGGCGTGGGAGGTTGCGAGGCCACCTTACTACTACCGGCGTTTGCCGGTGGAGATTTTCGATACCCAACAGATGAGAATTGCTAACGACATGCAAAAGTATGTCTGTCATTCTTTTGGCACCTTTATACTGCACCGAATGAAGAGCTAATTGCTGACGTCTCGCTATGAGCGCCCGGCAGGGTGATCTCCCAGGGGCCGCCTAGAATTTCAAGTCTTGAATTTAGTAGCATGATACGTAACCTTCAGCAGAGTTGACGACGGTGGAAATGTCTGCGCAGGAACAAAGTTACGTGCCACATACGTAATCCTCACTTTTCGTCAGAACATTCATTATTCATTGGTATCATCGAGTATCTCTAAAACAGCCTACCTCCTCGGGCCAAAACATCTCTCACCCGTCAACGAGCATGGTATCGTCGCCGTCCAGCGCAGGGCCCTGCGGCTCGAGGGCGACCCCCCTACCGCGTCCGGCGAGGAGCTCCCTCCGTATCTCCGGCCCGATCTTGTGGTGCCCGTGGGTGAGCAGGAGGTCGAGCAGCGCCTCCCTCTGGTCCTCGGTGATCTCGTTGCGGTATCTCTGCGCGAACGCCAGCAGGGTTTGGTGCCAGATCACCGGGAGCTTCGCCTGCGTCGCCGCCCTTTCCCCGCTCATGTCCATCGCGTCTCCTTCCCTTACGGAAGCGGGGTCTACGCTGCGGAAGCGCAACTGCAAGAGCCATACGTTAGCTACCTTAAGGCGTAGTCAACCTGTCCGAGGCTTCATAGCTGGGAGAACTTACAAAGTGAAAGACCAGGGAGTCCAATACTTGGTAAGGTAATGCGTATTTCTTCTCGAGGAGTGTCTTGATGAATATATTCGTCGCTACGTGTACGTCAGTATACAATGCCTTGAGTCCGAGGATAATAGTGCTTACCTCCGCCGCCCTCTGAGCCTGCAGAGGCTTCCAATGCCGCAATATCGCAGAGACCTTTTAGAGCCGCACCGCTATGTAATACGGGTATCGACACTCTTGCCAAGACGGCGGAGATGATATGAGCCTCCCGAAGTGTGCAGCCGCTCTCGACCAGGGGGAATAAGAACCCCTTGAACCAGGCTGCGGGTTTGTATAAAGCCTTTTTCAATGCATTAAAAAGGTGCACGTTAAGTTTCTTGCTTTCGTGGATATCCTCTCTGACCCGGTCCAGGAGTATCATCTCCATGAATCTTCGGACTACGGCGGGTTTTGAGGACACGAATATCCTGGTAGCTTCGTAGCATGCGTTCGGGGTCCAATGCTGGGGTTTCGTTAACTCGATTATGTCCTCCCAATGCGGTATTGTTGGCAAAATCCTATACGAGTCAGTGGATGGTAGGAACAGGAAGACTCTCAAGTACATACTTGAACGGCTTCGGTAACTTGCCCGACTTGTATCTTGAAAGAATAAGCCCAATCCTATAGCTGGTTAGTATGTCGCCTTTCATCCGAGACCGATGAGGCCATCTTACTTGGTGTAAACTTCAACGACTTTAGGCGGTAGCTCATAGTCATCGTCGACCGCTTGCATGTTCTCAACTTGGTCTTGCCCAGATTCCCTGGCTGCGATTTTCGCCAGTATCAGGTCTGCGAGGTTGGTTCCACCACCCTGCTCCCGTTGCGGTGCGGGAGCTTGGCCCGGCCATCCGTTGGTCAATAGAGGATCTTCATCCGTCGGCAAGAACTTGTTGAACGTCTCCAAGTCTTCCGGCTCGACTTCGACTTCCTCGACAACGTCGTCTTCGTCTCCCCACACCTCATCCTCCAGTCCGCCTTCGGCATCGTCCTCCTCCGCACCGAATCTCGAATCAAACCCAAAGGCATCCGAACCAGTGGGCGGTCTCGGCGGCGCTACGTCATTCTCTTCGGCCAATTCGCGCCCGATTTTCAGGATCTGTTTGGAAGCCTTCGAGTCGATGTAATGTCCACCGTTGTCTCCCTCGGGATCCTCGTCTCCAGCTCTAGATTTCCGCTTCGGGGCTTTATTGCGGAGGAGACCCGTTGCGAGATAGTCATCCTCAAGCGGATTATGGCGCCGCTCGGCACGCATAGATGTCGGTGTTGTCGCTTTGGGCATAATGCCGCTCTTATATCGGGAGCGCCAGGCCGAAGTTTGCTAAGAATGTCTGAATTCGAGATTCTCAGGGCGTCCTTTTCGGGGACTTTGATTTTGAAAATTTCCCAGCTCAACGGACTTTTTGCCTACGGAGAGGTGGGGGCAGTTCTTGGTAAAGGGACTCCGATAACGATAAGACGCCTTATCACTCCTATCGATAATGTTGATAGCTTCCCATCTAGGTCAGTTACCTAAGTTAGCTACCAATTCGCAACCAAAGAACCCCTCCTTATGCCAGAATTCTGTCGCATCGTGAGGTCAAGAGGTCAAGCTTGGTGGGGTTCCCAGCTTAACATGAAAATACTCTCCCTTCACCAGGAATAGCCATATTCTCATCGGAAAATGCCTACAGAGCTCGAAGAGGTATGGATATTTTGTGCCTTGAAATAATTTTCTTATAGCTGTTGACAATTTTTACTTAGCTAGTTGGCTTTATCGCCAATCCTAGACCAGAAATTAGAGGACTTGCAACAGAAAACCTGGTGCCATATTCGACGTCTCAACCTGCCATCTTTAAAGCCGACAAACTAAAACCTGTGACACACCTGAAGTTGTTGATCAGAGATCATCCTGTAAGATGTCGCGATAGCGTGACGAAGGAAGACTATTCTAACAAGGTTCAAGAAAATTGCCGAGCACGTAATCACGATACTCATCAACCTGTCAGCCGATCGAGAGATACTGCAAAGTCTAGCAACAGATGACAAATTTCTCAATGAGGTATTCAGGCAGATCATCGTCAGTATAGATACCCCTAACCAGTGCCGCCTCCGGCCTCCCGGCAGTAGGAAAAGTCATGGCCAACTGATGAGAGTGCCAGATCCCGACGGAGCCAAATGCGAATCTACTTTCCATGCTCCTAGCAAACCTTGGGAAGTGGGATGCACTGAAAACTATCATCAATAGGAAGCAGCAACCCCCTGATGGTTTGGGTTCGGATGAATTAGTGCTGAATCAGCTGCTCGATCTCTTCGTCAAGGGTGCGGGCGGGGGTTACAACAAGCATGCTGATTTTGACCATTTGTCGTATCTCTTTGCCGATTTATCCAAGCACTCTGAGATACGCCATCACTTTGTACGCAAGCAAGACTACGATGGCGTTATTCCTCTCAATAAGTTGAAGGTCTTCACCGAACATAAATCAGATATCAGGCGAAAAGGGGTAGCCTCCACTATCAAGAACGTCGCGTTCGACGTTCCTTCGCACCCGTTGTTCTTTTCCGAGGATGACATCGATATCCTGTCTTACCTGTTATTGCCGATCACTGGTAATGAAGAGTATGATATGGAAGAGACGATGTCAATGCTGCCGGATTTGCAACTTCTCCCTCCCGACAAGCAGCGCGACAGTGATCCGAGCATCATCCAGACACATGTGGAGACGCTAATGCTCTTATCGACAACACGAGCCGGCAGAGATCGAATGCGTGAAGTCAACGTATACCCAATCATTCGGGAAACACATCTCCGAGTCGATAACGCGGGTGTTCAGGAAGCCTGCGAGCGTCTGGTTCAAGTACTAATGCGAGATGAACCGGATCCAACAAAAGAAGGCCACGATGGGGGGCACGTCCAAGCCATTGAGCAGACTCAGGATGAGGATGATGACGAGATCGTTGAGGTCTAGTGTAGTAAATTTGTTTAATTCTGAAAATGGACTAGGGTTGAAATACTACCTTGTAGACGTCCGAAGTCAGCGAGATTCGCCAGATATCCGGAACGGCCCTGCCAACCAGCAGAAGGCAGCGCATAATGACATACGCATATGCTATAAACATGGGATCTGATTCCAATCACGCAAGTCGCCCATCGCTAAAAGAGTGCTGCCTTATGCTATGGTATGAATTTTGAATGGGCGTCATTTGCGTCTTAATGACGTCGCTAAGAGCGGCCGATGTGAGAGCGGTCATCGAGCTTCTCGTTTAGCGACAAGAACTCCGTGTCTCCTTGCGCCAGTTCCAGGAGCAACCGTTCCCGAATCACCAACTGGTAGAATCTCCGAAAGCTCACGGATGGGCACGTGTTGATATTCTTGGACAGCATTATATGTGATGCTTGTAGATGGTTACAGCACAGGATTTGCATCGGGAAATTTTATTCTGCAACATGGCCAAAATCAGACTCGGTTACCGGGCCTCCGGGTTCTATATCACAACAAAAGACAGTCCGTGGTTGGCCAAGCGCTAGCCCGCCTCATGCGCCTGCTGAACTTCGCAGTTGCCCGCTGGATGTTCAGTTTACGCTACTTGAGGCGGCTTCGGAACGGCCCATGGTGTTACGTACGGCCGGCCAACCAGGATTGGGCTGTGGCCTTTTGGTAAAAACGTGGTTGAATTGGGTCTTCTGATTAGCTTAGGCGTCGCTTCTTTTGCCCACCCACTGACGTAGGAAGGGACTGATGTAAAGCCTCCTTACCCAGGTACAACTATACTGACTTTTCTTGCAAGCGGAGTTCGGATCTGTTCCTATAGAAAGGGTGCAAGGGAAAACCCAGTCAATACGCGAACCAAGGCCGCGGGTCAATGAGTTTAGAAACGTGCCACACAAGTTCTAAATCGCGGCAGTGGAAGAGGCGTTGAGCTTGATGAAGACAAGAATTTTCCAAGAAACGCCGTGTAGCCTCGGCATTGCTTGTCATCCGGCCTGGGCCGTCTTATCTCGACGGCCGGTGCTTCCGGTTTGCGTACTAATGGGATGTGTCCGTGTGTCCGAGACGCTGATGAGCGCTTCATCAGTAACGTTAGTCATTCGTGCATTTGGAAAGACGCTGCCGGCTGAGCAGCCGGATCCCTGTGTAGATCCTTGCCGTCTCCCCACACTCCGGGAAGCCAAGTCTTTGGACATTCCTGTTTCGTGAACCCCAGCGAATCAGACGCCAGAACCGCACCAGCGGGCGCGGTCAGTCCATTTCAATTCGTCCCCGCGCCAAACTAGTCCCACCGTCAGACTAACACAGCAACTTTTAAGAAAATCTAAAATTTAACATAACTATTTTGAATTAAGCCATACATATATACTTGAAAGGGTATTCGTCGGGCTATTAAATGATATATATGGATTTACGTATACTGGTTGCGTAAATTCTTAGATTTTGTTAAGTTGTGATATTACATTACGGGCATAGATGTGTCAACTTTTTTTGATAACGACTTGGGGTGCTTGCTGTGCGGCCCGATGACGAACTCACTAATGGCAGCCTCGACCACGCGTTCCTCACCAGCCTGACCGGCCTTTACAGTTGGAGGCAAGGTGATTTCATTTTGCATCTCTGTTGTACTGTCCAGATCAGGGTTCTACGGAATATGCCTTCCAAACTAAATCCCCGGCAACATCCACACGTAGGTATCATGTTCTAGTCTAGAGGGTAATCATTCTCACACGGGGCTATTGCTACTCGCAGGAATTTTCTCCAAGCATAATTCTGGCGTCAATAGCTATGGATTAATTTCTAAGGCGGGGACTGCCATGATATGTTTGGGCAATCCCTCTTTCGCTAACCATGCCTGGCGTTCAGCTACCACATGTTATGGAAATGTGCCTTCATTCCCCCATCGCAGGCCCATCGATCGACATGCGCCAACGAACATGATGTGCTATCTCATGGCTGGTCGATGCTATCTTGGTCTAAAAGGAATCGAGAGACTCAATACTGTCGTAGTCGCAATTCGTAGGCCGAGCCCAGATTCTCGCACGATCCAATCATGTAGGGGGCCACTGGTCAACGGCATGTTTTGAAAGGCATCGTCGTCTGACCCCTGACGTAGAATGATTGACCCGATAGTGGCCTGGAAATAGATTGAACTTGCACCGCCCGTGGGGGAGACCAGTCCAATGGGATGGGTACGTATTCGGGTCATCGATCCCACATTGTATCCCGCCAACGGATATGTGCCTCTGTTGGTTCTCTTTCAAGCATGATTCATGCAAGTACCAATGCTAAACTCGTACCACACTTGATGAGGCACCCATATAAGGGCATACATCTCGTCAGACTTTAAACCTTATGCAAGCTTGCCTTCTTCGTCAACAACCCCCTAGAGCGACTGCTGCCAGAGAGCGTACCTTTCTCTTTAGCTCTACACGGGAGATCAGCCTCCAGTGCCACATCTAAATTGCCGATAAGTAAGGAAGACCACACGTAAGCCTTACCGACACGATGTCGACGAAACAACAAACTCATCCGGCCCCTGGCCAGACTGCGTTTGCCCAAAAGACGTCGGGCGGTAACAATGCGTATCACAACTTCCACAATGACTTCCTGCACGTCCAGGACACCAACGAGCGCCGCCGTCTGGCCCTCGCCGAGATCGACAAGGCGCCGTTCGGCTGGTACCACGTCCGGGCCTGCGTCGTCGCGGGCGTGGACTTCTTCACGGACTCGTACGACATCTTCGCCGTCAGCTTGCTGAACGTGATGCTGGGCATCGTGTACTTGCCCGGCGTCGGGATCTTGCCGCACTCGTCCGACAACGCCATCAAGCTCGCTACCTCCGCCGGAACGGTGGTGGGGCAGCTGGCCTTCGGCTATCTCGCGGACCACGTCGGCCGCAAGCGCATGTACGGCCTCGAGCCGACTATCATTATCTTTGCAACCTTGGGGCAAGCACTCAGTCCGGTTCTCCCTCGGTCGATGTCATTGGCCTTATCATATTCTGGCGGGTACTGATGGGCGTCGGCATAGGCGGCGATGTGAGCAATTTCAGGGGTTATTTCTAGTCACCCATTTCCCAATCTGCATGGAGAAGTCCCGTCTTAGAAACTTTCAGGGGTCATAGCCTCCTTGGATATGTCTAATAAAACTCCCAGCTGCCCACTAAGATGTCTTAGGGAATGACTACTGACTTTATACATCTTTAGTACCCTTTGTCAAGCATTATCACTTCTGTTCGCCACCACGAAGTGGAGGGGCGCCATGATGGGAGCCGTGTTTGCCATGTAGGGAATCGGCCAGCTCGTCTGCGCTTTGGTCATGTTATTTATTACCCTCGGCTTCAAGGAACAGCTCGAGGCCTCCACCAGGCCAGCCAACTGCGACGGTTACTGTGCCATAGCGGTCGACAAGATGTGGAGGACTCTGATCGGTTTCGGTGCCGTCCCCGCGGCCATCGCCTTATACTACCGGCTGACGATCCCAGAGACTCCCGTATGCAGACCACTCCTCAGACCACGCGAACCCGTCCAGTTCTGACCAGTTCTTAGCGCTACGCCTTCGATGTCGACCGCGACATTGCCAAGGCTGCCGACGATATAGAAGCCTACATGTCCGGCAAGCACGAGGGCCGGCCCGACGATATTGAGCGCATCTAGGCTCGCAAGGCTGCCCAGCAGCAGCTGCAGGTTTCGAAGGCCAGCTTGGGGGATTTTATTCACCATTACTCTATCTCCAAGAACGGACTCCTGCTGCTTGGAACAGCTGATTCTTGGTTTTGCCTAGACGTCGCCTGTGAGTCTGACCGCTCCCCTTCGATGTCAGGGCATTTGCTGACGGAGATGCGTTGCTAGTTTATGGTCTCTCTCTGAACAACGCTTCCATCCTAGAGACCATCGGCTACTCGACAAAGGGTGCTACGGCCACCTACGAATTCCTGTACAACACTGCCGTTGGTAACTTGATCATTGTCCTCGCCGGTACCGTCCCGGTTATTGGGTGTCCGTCGCCACCCTGGACATCCTTGGCCGAAAGACCATCCAACTGGGTGGATTTATCATCCTGACCATCCTCTTCATCGTGATGGGCTTTGCCTACTACCATACCAATAGCAACGGGCTGTTGGCTATTTACGTTCTCGCCAGTTCTTCTTCAATTTTGGCCCTAACGTATGTCTTTTATACACCCGTTCTTCGCCCTCCGTTTAAGATCTTAACTCCGCCAGTGGAGGGTCAACCTCTGGGACGGATGCTAACTTATGGCAGATGACAACCTTCGTCGTCCCAGGCGAGGTCTTCCCGACGCGCTACAGGTCGACCTCGTACGGCATCTCAGCAGCCAGCGGCAAGATCGGCTCCATCATCCGGCAGGGTGCCATCTCGACCCTGAGGAGCCGTGGGGCGACCCCGGACAACCCGAACCCTTGGATGGACCACGTGCTGGAGATCCACGCCCTCTTCATGCTGCTCGGCTGCTTCACTACACTCCTGATACCCGAGACGAAGCGGAGGACGCTTGAGGAGCTGTCGGGCGAGGACCAGCCCGCCCCGGCCGGCGCTCATCTCAAGAACGGAGCGGAGACGGGGAATTCGGCGGAATCTCTCTAGATGTCTCGCATTTGCTGCTTCTGCACGTAGTTGATGGTATGTAGGAGCACACCGCAGTCCATGGTAGGTGAGGCATCAAGTTGCATTTTAAGCAGCGGGTTATCACAAAGTCGGCTAGAGGGGTAGGCTTCCGCATGGCTACATGCACACGTACACATAGACATGTACATCGCCGATATAGGGGCTTGGTCGTAGAGAAGATGCATCGAATCAACCTTGCAGTGCGATACGCCTTTTTATTCGAACTGTTACCGTTCTATAATCCTGGCCTCATATTTTAGCCAGACCCAGGCCACGCGGACGTCGAACTTTTTCCATCTAAGAATATGATTCTCCAGCGATGAATCTGCCAGCCGTTTCTTGTGGTTTCGGCAAGGCCGCCCAGTGCGCGTATAAAGGCAGTCCGTGATCCCGGAAGTATGACATTTCCACCTGACGTCTGAAGATACGATCGGCTTCGGCCACGTATCGCTGACCTTCACCGTATACTTAAGCATCTCCACTAGTGCTGTCTTAGTCCATAGCCGACGTCGCCTCCAAGATGGCCAGAGTAACTCGTTATATGCTGAGGGATGACAGCGCATAAGTATGTATTTCCTAATGACACTGTACGTAGGTATTTTCAAATGTGGGCTGGAAAATCAAGCGCGGCACAGTGCGATGTGTTCTCACGAATAGCAGGCAAGCCATTGCGAAATGCATTACCCCCGCAAGCCTTTCGCCCGAGAACGCGAGAGTGTTTCTCCAAAGTTGCGCTGCTCCCCCACTTCCCCAACCTTCTCCCACAGGCGGCTGTGTGGTTGGGGGTGCCTAGCATTGATATTGAACTCGTTAGAATCAGCTAGCCTGAGGGTTGCTGGAGAAAAATCTACTTAGGCATTGTACCACCCGACAGCACCGCCATCTTTGCCCAAGCCGACAACCATTTTGGCAGGTGTCTGCTGGCGGGATTTCCGTCCGACATTCGTTACCTGAATGTAACAACGAAGGTGATTGGGATGTTGTATTGGGAATGGTTCTAGCTAGCTCAGGGCAGCTGGAGAAATTTATTATGCAGAGTACCACCCCACAACCCGGTGGCGGCTTAAAACGTTCGAGAGGTCCACCGCTACGTAGTGCTAAAAGTTCAGGACGCCGCCTCGGCGCCGCTGGATCGGCATAGGTCGTCGCATTTCCCGACCGAGAAGATAGCGAGCAGCTTTATTAGTTAAATTCTCTCTCTTCCCTTTCCTTTCCCCTTCTTTTCCATGCTTTTGCGCCTAGATTCCATTTCCAGGAGTGCCATTGTGAAAATCGCTTTCTTTAATTCTTCGTGTAGCTGCAATTGCCCACGATGGTTCTCTCGGGGGTTGAGGTCTCTAAGCACAACAGCAAGGAATCTTGCTGGGTCGTGGTCCATGTGCGTAGCCGTGCCTCGTTGCTCTTTCTGGCTGTTTGTTAACGGGTTCTGAAGGGGAAAGCCTACGATGTGACCGAATTCTTGCCTGGTTCGCCTTCTCTTGTTCGCATCGGCCGGGGTTTTGTGATTGACCATGTTCTACAGAGCACCCGGGTGGGATGAAAATCATCCTGAAGTATGCGGTGAGCTACCCGGATTTCAATCGCACAAGATACCCAGAAGCTAAACTCAGCGTATAGGGCAAGGACGCGACGGAAGCTTACGATCCCATTCATCCTCCAGATACCCTCGACAAGTACCTCGACAAGTCGAAACACCTAGGCCCCGTTGACATGAGCTCTGTCGCGAGGGTTGAGGAAGAGGAAGACCCCGATGAAGCAGACAGACAACGGCGCATCAGGAACAAGCCATTGGTAACGCAATGCTACAACTTGATGGACTTCGAGGCGGTGGCTAAAAAGATCATGAAGAGGGGCGCGTGGGGTTACTATTCTAGTGCTGCCGATGACGAGATCGTACGTCCTGCGGCGCTTTAGATTCCGTTAGAATCCAGAAGACTCAGGCTAACCACGGCGACAGACACTGAGAGAAAACCACGAAGCATTTCACAGGATCTGGTTCAGGCCGAAGGTTCTGGTTGACGTGAAGGAGGTCGACTTCACGACTACCATGCTCGGCACCAAAGTCGACGCGCCCTTCTACGTCACCGCCACCGCGTTAGGAAAGCTGGGACACCCCGAGGGTGAAGTCGTGTTGACGAGGGCAGCGAGGAAACATAACGTCATACAGATGATCCCGACGCTGGCGTCATGCTCATTTGACGAGATAATGGACGCGGCTGAAGGGGATCAGGTCCAATGGCTGCAACTTTATGTCAACCAGGACCGCGCCATCACGGAGCGAATTGTAAAGCATGCGGAAAAAAGGGGCTGCAAGGGTCTGTTCATCACAGTCGATGCGCCGCAGTTAGGCCGAAGAGAGAAGGACATGCGGTCGAAGTTCACGGACCAGGGTACCAACGTGCAGGCCGGCCAGAAGACGGACAACTCCCAGGGAGCAGCCCGAGCTATCTCTTCGTTTATCGATCCGGCTTTATCGTGGAAGGATATTCCGTGGTTCCAGTCGATCACCAAGATGCCCATCGTTCTCAAGGGCGTGCAACGTGTCGAAGACGTCGTGAAGGCCATCGAGGCCGGTGTTCAGGGCGTGGTCCTCTCCAACCACGGCGGCCGGCAGCTCGATTTCGCGAGGTCCGCCGTCGAGGTGCTGGCCGAGACTATGCCCGTGCTGCGGGATCTCGGGATCGAGAACAAGATCGAGATTTTCATCGACGGCGGGGTCCGCCGTGCCACGGACATCATCAAGGCACTGTGCCTCGGGGCCAAGGGCGTCGGCATCGGGCGGCCCTTCTTGTATGCCATGTCAGCGTACGGGCAGGAGGGCGTGCAGCGGGCCATGCAGCTGCTGAAGGACGAGATGGAGATGAACATGCGGCTCATCGGGTGCACGAGCGTCGACCAGCTGAACATGTCGCTCGTCGATACGCGGAATCTCAGCAGTCACATCACGGGCGTGCCCGCCGATAATCTCGGACGCACCGTCTACGATCAGCTGGCTACGCCAGCTTTCAAAGAGCCAAAGGCAAAGTTATAAGGGGGGGCGTTCTTTGAGAAAGCAAGCTGGGAAGCGATCTGCATACTATAATACGAAAGTAGCCTTCCGATCCAGTTCAGGTGTATGTATGTATACGTGTAGAGAGATATCAGTATATTAATCGAGCGATCTGGTGCATCGTAAGTTGGCCGAGTGCACAATATGCCGATCAAGGCAAAAACTGTAGGTATGCAACGCCACGAGCAGAACCGTACTTAGTAATGGCTAGTTGGTATGTACTTCTGGTACTGATAACACTCGGCACATGTATATATGTAAGGACGGAGTAAGGGCTCCAAAGCAGGTGACGTCGATAGCCTATTGATTGGTTACAACATGGCGGATATAATATCGGGTTTAACTCGTCCCCTGTAACCAGTCTAAGTGGTCCTGTAGACAAAATTATCGATAGTGTCAGTGGGTGTGTTGTGGCTCTGGCCACTAGCAAATTTTTGTCAACCATCTTGCCTGTTCACTCGTTTAGCTTCCTGATTGTGAAGCTGCGAGGCTAATCTTATCCGAGCGGGGAGTTGACTAGCGAGCCTTGCTGTCATCCCCCATTATCGCTGACTTGCCTATTTGGGGGTCGCCGTTGGAGATGGGTACCGACTTGGGGGGGGGGGGGGGCGCCCGGATAGGGGTT